>ML296947.1:43694-139308 GCA_005239495.1 Nicotiana undulata | reverse complement strand
GGACGCCACGGGGCGCGTCCAAGGGGTCATGGGGCATGGATGGAAAGCCGCCCATGACATACAGTTCTTTCAAAAATATTCATAGATTTGTTTTGCTAGATCATCAACGTCAGAGGCGGATCTAGTATTTAAATTTTATGGGTTATACCTTTAAGTTTTTAGCATTGTACATATTATATTTTTAAAGTTAAAGATTCATATTGTTGCAATCGAAAATAACAAGGCGGAAGCTAACAAAGCAAACTTTGGTGACGATAAATCAAACACAAAAAAGTATATTAAAATAGGCATAATATTTTAATATGATTTGATCAATTGACCTACACGTAAGAAGACAAATCTATATTATATTAAAAGCATGAAGCCCTTAACTTAAAAGTTAAATTACGAAATTATCCTTTTTATTATAAACTAAATATCCTATTTAATTTTTAAAAACCAGAGTATGTGTAAAGAAAACCCAACGCTTCAGCCTTCAAACACTTAACAGTCACAACGCTTCATATAAACTTGTCAGGCTTGTGTGCTCAATTACTTTATTGCTTTTCATTTTTGACTTGTGAAGTTGTGATACAACAAGGGAAATACATGCCTTCAGGTAACAAAATATTATTGTAAGTACTGTTACGCGGCTTCCTGAGATTCTTTGGAAGGGCGACGTAAGGCTAAGCAACCAATGTCAGGGTGGTTGTTATCCGCCGAGTGAGGTCCCCTCCACACGCTAGACGAGATTGTCAGTGCCGTGCGGAAAAATCAATGCCAACAATTTAGAGAACATTATAGTAATGAGAATTGAATAAAAGCTTGATTGCATTAATGAAAGCTATTACAAAAAGAAGGCAACGCGGTGTTGAGGGGTAGAGACACCAGTACAGAGAATTGCTCGCTAGAAAGTTTTTGGTTGCTTGATACCTCCTAATAATGCTTAAAAAAAATAAACCAAAGTTACATGAGTAGACCAAACTACGCTAGAGAAACATAATGAAAGTACATGGAATAAAACTACTCTATATTTACAAGGAAAAGGACTTAGTTTTCTACAAAGGTAGAAACAGGTCCGTTGGCAGCAACTTTGTCTCAGGCATCACGATCTGCACGCGCGGCATTGTCTGGGCGCGCGGCGCTGTTGGCAGCTGCTTGCGGGTGAGCGCTAGCAAGGAAAATCGGTGGGGCGACAGAGGCACATGCGCGCTTGTCACTTGGCGCGGCCAAAACCACGGGGTTGTCCGTGGCGCTAGGCGTTGGGAGGCTTGTTAGGACGCCACGGGGTGCGTCCAAGGGGTCATGGGGCATGGCTGGAAAGCCGCCCATGACAGTACTTATGAATATCTATCCCATGTCACTGTTTATTTTTTTTTTCCTGTTCTTGTTTCAACCCATTGCTCCAGGTTAATTCGATTATGTATCCAAATCTTCCAACTATGATTTTCCTGTGCAGTCACAATTTTTTTTGTTTTATTTTTTCAAATCCTTAAACTTTTGATGTAATAACATGTCATTATATTCATGTACGAACACATGTACGAAATTTTTGTTCAAAGCCTTAATTTTTTTAACAAATTAAAATTTTTAACCTCGACAAATGAGTCATTGTACGACTATCCATATCCATACTCAATTTTTTTTATTATATTAATTTATTAAAAATCGTGTATAACATGACTCGACATAAACGTAAAAATTGGTCTCATACAATTATGTATATAGTGGACCTCTTGTGGATTTGACTATTATTTCCACATCTAATGCAAGTAGTTGTTGATACCCTTCTAAATAATCTAAATACCCTACTCATCCTAATAATAAGAACTATTATTTCCACATCTAATGCAAGTAGTTGTCGATACCCTTCTAAATAATCTAAATACCCTACTCATCCTAATAATAAGAACTAATACATAAAAAAAGAGACAAGAAAACTGATATAAGTGTCTCTTCTAGAAAAGTTGCATTCCTCCAAATTACTTCGCAATAGTTATGTTTAAATAGAAGGCATATTCTAACCGTTGGCTTTAATACATAAAGAATATGTTCTTCCTTTAATTGACTGCAAATTTTATTTATGTATATTTAGTTTGCTGGGATAAATGATATCATATCCTTCCTCAATATCGACTAATGTGTGTTATTTCTAAATATTTTTTGTTGAGCAGAAGTTATTGAGAAAATAAAAGGAGGTGAATGACAGATAAATTGGAACTTGTAGAAGTTCCTAGAGCATGTATATATAAACCTCACTGAATTATATAACAAGTGCTCATAGCAGAAAAATCATTAAATAAAAAAGTGATGAAACTATAAAAGCACATGCTTAGAATAGTTGCAGTAGAGTATGTATTTTATGTGCAGAAAAAGATGGATACATATCATGGAAACACAAGTGTTTGTATAGTTCAACTTTTGATGTGGAAGAATCAAGTCATGATTCCCTTATAAATATATATGTACTAATAGATAGTAGTAATTATTGTTACGAGACATCTGTTGGATTAACCTTTTTGAACATTTACACTTTCCTTATTGTTTTCTTCATTTTGCGAAGTGGTTTCAACTCCTTATTTTCGACATTTTTACTCTGTTTTCATTAGATTACAATCATAATCCTTTCTGCTTATGTGTGTAATCAGGCTTTAGGAAAAACGAGAAATTCAGTCTTTGGATCCAAATTATGATTAGAGTAAATTGAAGTCAGAAAAGAGCAACCACAATTGATATTAGTATGGATGAAGGAAATTGAAAATATCAAATGGCTAGAGGAAAAGAAATAGAGTTGGTCGAAAAGTATGTTTTTTGACTTTATCCATAAAAGATCTAAAGATTACAGGAGATTGCTAGCTTTTGGTAAATTTAAATTTATAATTTAGTGTTAAGCTAGATTAAATAATTTCAAATGTGTATATATATATATATATATATATATATATATATGGAATCACGTGCAACGCACGTGTAGAGAGACTAGTATATCTAAAAAAAGCTATCGAGAAAATAATCTTCCCATAAATAAAACTCTCTTAATAACTACATTGTGGATGTTATTCTCTGTTCTTGTTGTGGGAAGGATGTCTTCAATTCATAAATGTCCAAAAAAATTCCCCCAAGACAAGTAATAACCAAATATGGAAGAGAATTTTATTTTTTTTTCGGGAAAAGTAAAAGCAATTATGGTAATACTTTGACTTTCTTTTAAGAGAGAAGTAAAACTTAAATATGGTAAATCAGGGCAAAAAATCCTAACAAATCTCCCCCTTTTGGCTTGATTTTCGGACAAGATTTGATTCACTTTTTTCACATAATCTTCATCACTACTGTTTGTCATTCTTAAAAGTAGGTAGGACTTAAAAATTGGAGTCTCGGGCGTTGAAAGTTGAAAGTGTGCACATGTTAAAAGTATTAGAGCCCCACATTAAAAGTAGCAGGGTTAAAAGTGGAACCCTACGTTAAAAGTGAGTAGGGTTAAAAGTAAACATGAGTTAAATTGGAGCCCATAAACATGAGTTAAAAATAATTTTTTGTTTTTGTATATGCATCAGCAAGATTGTTGAAACTATTTGGTTGAAAATTTATCCCCACATGCAGTGTTCTTGACATTTTTTGTTGTTAATAAAAATCTTCATTATCGTCAAATTTGTTGTTGATTGATTTGAACCCGCCTTGAACTTGTCTTCAATATCACTATAATCATTGGTTGTGATACTACTTGTTGGAATCGAAAATAACAAGACATCATACGGAAGCAAACAAAGCAAATTATGGTGACGATAAACCAACCGATACAAAAAAGAATATTAAAATAGGCATAATATTTTAATATAATTTTGTCAATTGACATGCATTGGGAAAACTAATATAAAAAAATATTGGGAGAATAATCTCCCCATAAACAAAACTCTTTTAATGATTACATTATGGAGGTTATTCTATGTTTTAGTTGTGGGAAGGATGTCATTAATTTATAGATGTTCAAAACTTTTTCCTCAAGACAAGGAATAATCAAATAGGGAAGAGAATTATATTTCTCTTTTCGGTAAAAGTAAAAGCAATTATGGTAATACTTTGACTTTTCTTTAAGAGAAAAGTAAAACTCAAATATGGTAAAAAATTAGAACATACACCTTAAGACATATTACTATTTATTGCAATATAGTAAATTTTTACACATAAATTTATCTTTCGCATCAAAAGTATTGGATTCAATTGAACTCGGTAATGATACATTAAATCTGCCTCTGATCAACGTAATCACATACTACAAATAAGACCTATATCGAAAAGTTCAAAGTCAAAATATTGTACGCGTTATAGAAGATTGCTCGAATCTTCATATAAGATCGCCACCGGTAGCTCTTCTCAGAATCTCTTATATAAGAACTTTCTGGATAAAGAAGAGAGTTTTATCAGTTGTTCTCACATTACGGTTGAAAAAACTAATTTAAACAAGACAATTCTTATTTAAATGACATATTTATTCCCAATGTGTACGCATTTTTCCTCTTTTTCCCTTCTTTTTATTTTATCTTCAGGGTCCCACATGGGTGCCCCCATATTGTTTCCTTCAGATGGTATGGAATAGGGTCTGATTGGAGACCAAGAAATGGCACCATTTATGGGGTCAGCATCCTCTTGAATCAAAGAGAGTTGAATACAAAATCTAGTAAAGGTTTCGATAGCTAGACTAAATCAGCTTCGGAATGAACTTAAAATTGGAATTTCGAGATGGCTTCATTTCCCTAATAAAAAAGATAATTTTAAAGTACTTATCACTTTACAATTTTTCCCAAAAGTAGATTTTTTTTATTAATTAACAAAAAGAAACAGAGAAAAAAAAAAGTATATATATATATATATGGTTTACTTTTTGGGAAAGGCAAAAATTGAACCATAAATTTTGGTACTTTTCTTGATTTGTGGGGTTTTCTAATTTTATAAGCAAATTTATTTTGAACCTGTGAGATTGTTTTGTTTAGAGAGTGGAACTACTTGTATTATTTTAAAGCATAAATATGGTAGGTCTTTTAAGTAAAGTCATGCGAACATGACTCATAACGGACAATATCATACGGTAAGGTTAAAGAATATTTTTAGATTAAACTTAGCCAAACAAATTAGTATTAGAGCTGCTGATTTGACAGAAGGAGTATGAAGATGATGGAGAGTGGCTCTAATGTTGTGTCCCATTTCGAGCAAATAATCTAGCTTAACCCAGTGATGGTATGGAACACTGTCGATTTCAAGTCTTTGCTTGTAGTTTGGAAATACAAACAAGAGTAAGCCTAAGGGATCTTGTAGTAATAAATACTCACAAAATGTGAGTGATATAGTATTTTCTGAATTAACCCTTATTGTAATAGTCTGATTGTTCAAGTTTTTGGATGCTAAAAGTGTTTGTTTGCTCAACAATAAAAGTAATTATTTTAGAGACTTGAGGTGTTTGGCTACACTTCTAAAAAAATAAGAGTTTTTAGGTAGTTGCAGAAGTTGTTTTCGAGAAATCGAAAAAAGTAGTTTCTCTTTAAAAGTACTTTTTAAAAGTGTGCCTAAGCACAAGTTGCTGCCTAATATTGAAAAAAAAACGTTTTTCAAGTTGATTAACTAAACATAAATTGCTATTTTTCAAAAGTACGTTATTGAAAAGCATTTTTAAGAAAAAATAGTTTTCAAAATAAATAAATTTTAGAAGATTGATCAAATAAGCTATTAGTTCAACTGGGATTGCTGGAAATGCATGCAAAATCTTAAAATTGGAAGTTGATAAGAAAAAGAAACAACATATAAAAATATAGGGAGACTCTTAATTATATGTTGTTGTAACGACTCGGCCGGTCGTTCAGAGAGTTTTAGCCATGTTTCCCCCATTTCTGCTTCTTTTGTGTTTTACAGCTGTAATTTATCGTATCGGGTTGTTTGGTTCGGGTCCGGAGTTGTTTCGGTGTGAATTGAGACACTTAGTCTCTAAATTAGAAGCTTAAGTTGGAAAAGTCAATCGGATGTTGACTTGTGTGTAAACGACCTCAGATTTGAATTATGATGGTTCTGTTAGCTGCGCTAGGTGATTTTGGACTTAGGAGCGCATCTGGAATGTGATTTGGAGGTCTGTAGTAGAATTCAGCTTAAATTGGCAAAATTTGGTGTTTTGACGTGTGTGAAGCCTCCACCCTTCAGTCTCCCACCATCGGAGTGGTATCATAGATGACGTGTGTGAAACATTCGACGTGGTTTGATAGGTTTCGGCATCGTTTGCGAAATATTGAAGTTTAGAAGTTCTTAGGAAATCCGAGAGTAATTTTGTGTTTTGATGTTGTTTTGAGCGATTCGAAGGTTCGACTAAGTTCATATGTTGATATATGACTTATTGGTATGTGTGGTTGAGGTTCCGAAGGCCTCGGGTGAGTTTCGAGTGGCTACCGGATCATTTGGGAGATGGTTGATTCTGCTGGTTTTTATGGTTGCTGGTGTTTCCGCACCTGCGTATGGGGAGCCACAGGTGCGAGGCCACATATGTGCTTAGGTAGACGCAGATGCGGACATAGAAGACATGGGTTGGGTCCACAAGTGCGTAGGATTGGTCGCATCTGTGAGCCCGCAGGTGCAAGACCTGGAGCGCAGATGCGGAAAGGAGGTGATTGGCCTGTTCCGCAAATGCGGAACCCGTAGCGCAGGTGCGGGTCCTGGGGGACTTAAGTGGCTTCCGCAACGAGCGGGGAGTTGACCGCAAGTGCGGAAATATGGCCACAGGTGCGAAAGGCCTGGGCAGAATATTTAAAAACAAGGGTTCAAGAATTAGGCTTCATTTCAATATTTTGAATCGGGCTTAGGCAATTATGGAGAGGATTTTTTAGGGGATTCTTGAGGTAAGCATCTTGTACTCGTTTTTGATCAATAATCTTGATCCCCATTTCCCCACCTAGATTGTGTGGTTTTGGGGTGAAATTTGGGAGTTGGAGGTTACGGATTTGGAGAGTGTAAATTGAGGACTTGAGGGACCAAATGAGGTGGGATTTTGAGAATTTAGTATGGGTAGATTCGTGAGTGAATGGGCTTTCGAGTTTTGTTACTTTTGTTGGATTTTGAGACGTGGGTCCGGGGGCCGAGTTTGAGTGAATTTCGGGATTTGGCCTATAATATAGTATTTTCCTTGTGGGATTCATTCCTTTAGCTCATATTGATCGTATGGATTCGGGTCATTTGGGGATGGTTCGAGAGGAAAGGGCATCCCAGAGTAGGATTTCTATGACGTTGAGATAAGTAACAGTTTTAAATCTGGCTTTGAGGGTATGAAACCCATAGTTTGGTATAATGTGATTGTTTGGAGGTGACACCCATGCTAGGTGACGGGCGTGTGGGTGTACGCCGTGAGGGATTGAGACTTGGTCTGTCCCGGGAGACTGTGAAGTCTAATAGCCTTTACTTGTGTTTATACGCATTCTTGTCTGCTAGAGTTTGACTGCCTTCATGTTAAAATCATGCTTAGGCTATATACTGTTGATGGTAGTTATACTCAGTCATAGTGATTCATGTACATGTTTACTTCAGTCTTTGTTATCTCTTTGTTGATGCACTGTAATACTATGAGTTGGGTCGTTTTCCCTTTCTCTACTGAGAGCTGTGAGACTAGAGAGGTACATGATCGAGTGAGGCCGAGGGCCTGTTTGTGAGGTATTGTATCTTAGCACGTGAGTTGTCCGTGCAGATTCTAATATGATATAGTGGTACGTGAGCTGTCCGTGTGGGCCTTGATATGATATTATAGCACGTGAGTTGTCCGTGCAACACGTGATTTGTTCGTGCAGATTATAGCGTTTGGGCTGTATGAGCCCCTCCGGAGTCTGAACACCCCAGTGAGCGCAGGTACCTATTAAGCGTGTGCATTGAGGGATGAGAGTTGAGTGTCGAGTAATTGAGGGTGAGTGGCAGCGCCTGTGAGATTTCATCTATTTCATTGTTGCTGCATTTAGCTGATATTTGTCTTGCTGGAATTAGTAATTACAAAAGTGATCTTTTTTCTCATATATACTCTTAACTGTGAGAATTATCAACTGAATTGTTCTGTATAACTCGTCACTACTACTCAATTCCTTATTTATTGTTGTTACTTGCTGAGTCGGTTGTACTCATACTACACCCTGCACTACATGTGCAGATCCAGGTGTGTCTGAGCACGGAAACTATTGAGTCCAGGCCAGTTTGAGTTTCGGAGAATGCAAGGTAGCTGCCAGCGTCCGCAGGACCTTGTTACTCCTTCTACATTTTTTCCCATTTTGTACTGACATTTAGACATTTGCTGTAATAGTTTTAAATACTTAGACGCTCATGACTCGGTGACTCCCTGATGTTTGGGGCTCGTTTTCCGCACTTTGTTTCAAATTTGAGTTTAAGTTTGATTTTATGAAAAATTCCTGATATGGAAAGCTTTACTTTGCTTTTATATTTAATTTGGAAGTATTTTTGGGAAAGTCGGCTTGCCTAGTACCTCGATAGGCGTCATCACGACAAAATTTAGTTTTGGTTCGTGACAAGTTGGTATCAGAGCCTAGGTTACATAGGTCTCACGTGTCATAAGAGGGTTAGTAGAGTCTTGCGGATCGGTACAGAGACGTCTGTACTTATCTTCGAGGGGTTGTAGAACCCTTAGGAAAATTTTCGCATTCTTGGATTCTTGTCGTGCGAATCTGTTTATTCTGGTAACTAAGCATATGTTGTTTCATTCTCTCACAGATGGTGAGGACTCGTGCTACCGGTCAGGAGGGCCAACCACCAGCCAGGGTCGCGAGAGGCCGAGGCCGCGGTAGAGGTCGTGGTAGTGGTAGAGACACCGCCCGCACAACAACTGGGATAGTACTAGCAGATCCCCTAGTTGCTCCAGATCAGGACCAGGTCCCCGTGGCAGATGTTCCAGCGGGACCATCTCAGGCACCACCTGTGCCTATTGTGATTCCTAGTCTTCAGGAGACCCTAGCTCAGATCTTGTCAGTGTCATGGGTGGCCCTTCCATAAAGCAAGTAAAGCAACCGTTTTAGGCCACACTTTTGCGGGTGGGACATTTTTTGTTACCATTAATAGGCTATATATAAGTTTAAGAAAAGGTTTCGTGAAGTAAAAAAGTTTGATTTCTTTCATTAACAAGTATAGAGCAGAAGTATTCGCAACTGCTATGATTTCTACCAAGAAAATTGCACTTGAAATAAATATCGAACCAGAATTTCGTAAGAAACGTGTGATATATAGGAAGTAACAATTTGATGAGAATGTTGATAATAAAATCTCAAAATCTTTCGAAGAGTCCTTTGGAGTTGATTACTTTATAGATAGTACACAAGTCTATTTTTTTCACTTCAAAATAGATTTGAACAATTCGAAGCATATGAAGATATTTTTAATTTTCCATTTAGTGATAAAATTTACGATCACTAGATGATGAAAATTTGAAAAAAATATTGCCTTAATCTTGAATGTTTCTAGCGTAATAATCAATTTGTTATTGATAGTTTAAATGTATTTTCAGAATTAAAGCTATTAAGAAAAATAGTACAATTAGAAGATAACAGTTTAATCGATACACTCAGTCATATAAAAAGATTTGATTCTTTTTCCAATGCCTATATTGCTTATGGAATAATGCTAATAACTCATGTTACCGTCGCTTCAGCAGAAAGAAGTTTTCAAATTAAAATTGATAAAATCTTACCTAAGATCAACAATATCTCAAGAAAGGTAAAAGAATTGGCTATATCGTAAATTAAGAAAGACTTATTAGGGGTTATTGATTATAAAAAAAAATTATTAATAACTTGTATCTAAGAAACGCTAGAAAAATAGACCTCAAATAAATAAATAACTTTTAAAAAAAAAAGTTAAGGCCCCTGGTCAGTGTGTACTGGCCTTGATTAGGCAGTTTCTGTTCGACGACCGCATCCACTTCTCATGACGGAAGAGGCACTCAGACTCCAGCCGCCCGCACACCTGAGCAAGTTATTCAGCGACTCCAGACACCGGGGGCACCACTAGCCCAGCCGGTTGCAGGTGCTCAAGATTATGTAGTTCTTGGTATGCCTAAGGATGATCAGCGTAGGTTGGAGAGGTTTGGGAGACTCCAGCCTCCACCCTTCAGTGGAACAGAGACTTACGAGAGGCGTAGTTTTCTGGGGTTGCACTCCGATGGTGGGAGACTTACGAGAGGCATAGGTCTTTACCGAAACACCCCTTAAACGGAAGCAGTTCTCCGTGGTCTTTTTGGAGAAGTTTGTGACTCAGTATCGCAAAGAGGAGCTGCGCAGACAGTTTGAGAAGCTTTGCCAAGGTGATATGTCAGTGACGCAGTATGAGATGTGATTCTCAGAGTTGGACCGCCATGTTATTTGGTCGATTCCCACATAAAGGGAGAGGATCATGAGGTTTATAAATGGCCTCACTTTTCAGCTACGGTTGCTTATGACCAGAGAGAGGGTATCTGGTGCTACCTTTGATGAGTTTGTCGACATTTCTCGACAATTGTGATGGTTCGCGGTCAGGAGAGGGTTGAGAGGGAGGCCAATAGGCCTCATAGTCAAAGTGGATTCAGCGGTGCTCCTTTTGGGGGTCAGTTCAAGCACAATAGAGGTCGTCATTTCAGATAGGCTCAGACAGCTCGGCCATTTCACCGTGGTGCATCATCTGGCCATGGTTCTCACAGTCATCGGCAAGGCCAGTCATCATTCAGTGCACTACAGGCACAGAGTTCTCATCATGCCCCGTTCGCTCAAGTATTCCCGGGTAGTTCTTTTGGGTATCAAGAGCAGCAGTTACGTCATAGAATGGGTTGTTTCGAGTGCGGAGATTTTGGTCACATTATGAGAGATTGCCATAGGCTATTGAGTGGGACTCCACAGCGGAGTACTCGGTCGATTGCACCATCACCAGTTCCTCCACCACCCGCCCAACCAGCTAGGGGAGGATCCCAGCCAGCGAGGGGTGGAGCCTAGTTAGCTAGGGGTCGCCCGAGAGGGAGAGGCAGATCAGGGGATGGCCAGTCCTGTTTCTATGACCTCCCAGCCAGACCAGATGTTATTGCTTCAGATGTTGTAATTACAGGTATTGTCTTAGTCTGTCATAGAGATACCTCTGTATTATTTGACCTTGGTTCCACGTATTCATATGTTTCCTCGTATTTCGCTCATTATATGGATATGCCCCGTGAGTCTTTAGTTTCATCTGTTCATGTATCTACTCCTGTGGGCGATACTATTGTTGTGGACCGCGTATATTGGTCATATGTGGTGATTATTAGGGGCCTGAAGACCCGAGTGGACCTTTTTCTGCTCAGCATGGTTGACTTCGATGTTATATTGGGTATGGATTGGTTATCTCCATGTCATATTGTTCTAGATTGTCACGCTAAGATTGTGACGTTAGCAATGCCGGAATTTTCGAGGGTGGAGTGGAGTGGTTCTATAGACTATGTACATGTTAGGGTGATTCATATTTTGAAGTCTCAACGTATGGTTGAGAAGGTTGTCTCTCTTATTTGGATTTTGTGAGGAATGTTAGTGCAGAGACTCCTTCCATTGATTCTGTTATGGTGGTACAGGATTTTCCGGATGTGTTTCTTGTAGACCTACCGGGCATGCCGCCCGACAGGGATATTGACTTCGGTATTGATTTGGTATCGGACACTCAGCCCATTTCTGTCTCGCCGTATCGTATAGCACCAGTGGAGTTGAAAGAGGTGAAAGAACAGCTTTAGGGACTCCTTGATAAGGGGTTTATTTGACCTAATGTGTCACTTTGGGGTGCACCGGTTCTATTTGTGAAGAAGAAGGATGGTTCCAAGAGAATGTGCAATGATTACAGGCAGTTGAACAAGGTCACTGTCAAGAACAAGTATCATTTTCCTCGTATTGATGATTTGTTTGACCAGCTTCGGGGAGCGAGGGTGTTGTCCAAGATTGATTTGAGGTCCGGTTATCACCAGATGAAGATTCAGGATTTGGATATTCTTAAGACAGCTTTCATGACCCGATATGGCCATTATGAGTTCTTGGTGATATCCTTTGGGCTGACCAATGCCCCAACAACGTTTGGGCATTTGATGAACAACGTGTTTCAGCCCATTCATTCGTTATTGCATTCATTGATGACATCCTGGTGTACTCTCGTAGCCAGGAGAAGCATGCTCATCATTTGAGGATTGTATTACAGATATTGAGGGAGGAGAAGCTTTATGCAAAGTTCTCCAACTATGAGTTTTGGCTCGGTTCAATAGAATTCTTGGGGCACGTGGTGTCCAGTGAGGGTATTCAGGTGAATATGAAGAAGATAGAGGCGGTGCAGAGTTGGCCCAGAACGACCTTAGCCACGGAGATTAGGAGCTTTCTTGGTTTGGCGGGATATTATCGTCGCTTTGCAGAGGGATTTTCATCCATTGCATCGCCCTTGACCAAATTGACCCAAAAGAGTGCTTCATTCAGGTGGTCAGATGGGTGTGATGAGAGATTTTAGAAGCTCAAGATTGCCTTGACCACAACTCCAGTGTTAGTTCTGCCATCAACTTCAGGTTCTTACACCGTGTATTGCGATGCCTCGAGGATAGGTGCTATCACGCCCCCTTTTTCCTCCAAGCACTCCTTTCGCGGGCCCGGTTTAAAAGGGTTTATGACATTGGTTGGCACAACACGTTCCTTTTGGGAAAGGGGTTTTGCGTTTTTGAAGAGTCGCCACCTAACGATTTAAGGTGTGTTAGGGCACCTAGGGGGTTCATTTACAACTATGTTTGATAACCAGAGACAGGGTAAGGGATTGAAATTATCCTAAGGGCAAGGTGTTAGTCACCCCTCAGGATCCACAAGTGTGGTTCCCGGCCAAACAACTTTTGTGAATTTGTAGAATTAGCAAATAAACAAGTATGGCTCAAATAACATGGGATTTAGGTCTAAGTACACGGATATTTGAAAACAGTTAATAGAAAGCTAGTTTTTGAAAAGAATTACAATCTAAGCATGTTTATGAAAGTAAAGGGGTGTCCTAGGTTTGTTTATAATATGGATCACATCTATGCAATACCCGGTATGACAGTCCTCAAAGAGGGGCTACACGTGGTATTAGTGCACCGATCATCATATCCATATCTACCATTTCCCACCCCGTGATGGTAATTAAAGCGAGTGTTGGTCTCGACCTCTATTGCATGTTGTTACCCGTCCCTTCCTATAAGTCCCGGAGGAATTTAGGACTTCTATCCTATAAGGGAGGTTCTAGACAGACCCTCAGGTTTTAAAGGCAAAAATACTAAGGCGACATATAATAAAACGGATAAGACTTCAATCAAAGGGGAGCATGGAAAACAGATAAGAAAGCTCAAGTATACCTCCGCACATAATACACATAAACAACATGACTCATACACAGTTAAGGTCTGGGTTTGAGTTCAGATCCTAAGCATGGTGTCTAAGTGATAACAACAAAGTCAAATTGTTACATAACTCAGAGAGGAAGTCCTAATCAGTTTTGCCTACTGGTTTTAAACATGCTGATAGTTAAGCACTAATTACAAAAGACAATTCTGGTTTTTATTTTCTTATGGTTGATTACCTAAGGCTTGCCTAGGCGGGGGATAATATGTAGCAATTATTCAGAGTTATAACAGTTTCAGGTCGTTATACCTAATAGCATGCAGTTCTAAGTGTTGCAAAATATTCAGAAACTAATTACCAGTTGTTAGAACAGGAAGACTGGTTTATATATCCGTATTTAGACTAAGTGTAATTAAGTGAGTACGATCCTAGAGCATGATGTCTAATGCAGCATGATGCATATGCAGTCGCTAAACAAGATCTCTAAATGTACATAGAACCACAGCATTATGTATAGATGATAGTTTTTAATGTTGTTTACCTAAAACAGGATTTCTAAGCACGTAGGCATGGTTGTAGCATGATGAGACATGATTGAAGTTTTTGTTAACGTTATTTATTCTAGGAAAGGATTTCTAAATGAGTTTCAGAACATATTTATAAAGGCAGAGTTACATAATAACAATTTATTTTGTTGTTGTTATTTATCCTATAGACATGATTTCTAAGTGATGATGAGATGATGAAAACAGTATATGTATATGGATCCTATGTAGCACGATATCTAATGCATGGCATGCTTGGCATGTTGTACCTAAACATGGATGCTATTGCGAATAGAGAAAGTAAACCTAGGAAGCATGATTTTTACCCTCGATTACACTACAACATGCATATTACCCACCCCTTTTCACTATCCAACCCCAGAGTTGTTTACAATTATTTATTACAGGCCAATGGGTATGAATTACATAATTGAAATAAGGAAAATAAGAAGTTAACTATAGGGAGCCTACAGAATAGGCCCATTTATCTATGTCTCAATGCCAGGTATTGTTTCACAGCCTTTCTCAAAATCCGGGTGTGTCAGAGTTCCCTAAGGACCTCAAGGGATCCCGGGCAGTGCTCACACCCAGATTTCATAGCCAAGATAGAGTAAGTACAGTGTGGAATGGCCAACCTTAGTGTGTCAAAGTTCAGAGGGAGCTCAGGGGTCCCAAAGCAATGCTCACACAAAGGGGGAAGAACTTAAGGGGTCTAAGAGTAGAGTGCGAGTGCTTGATATAGTTTTGAAAACTTTGGGTAAGAAAACAGTTTTGGAACAGGGACTTAGTTGAAATAGTTTTTCATAACAAAAGTTTAACTAATTTGAAAGAGCATGAACACCAATCTCAGAACCAAAACAAAGTCAGCATCACATAAAGGACCAAGGATAGTCCAACAACCACAAACATGGGTAATGGGATTTGAGGGACAAATACAGAGCAATGTGAGGGTAGGCATGTAGCAGGCAGTACATAGTCAGAATCTCCTAAGGGGGTTCAGGGAATTGGGGTATAACATAGTACAAGATCATACTAAGAATAGTATCAGACAGCTTAAGGAAATAGAGGATGCCCTAAGAAAACCAATATACAAACATAGACATGGAGGTTCACATAGGAATAAGACAACTTAACATACTAGATGCAACAGAAATTCTAATTACATGTTGAATAATAGAACAATAGATAGAAACATATCAGGAACACAATGAATTGAAATAGTAATAGAAACATGTTGGTTTTAGGACTGGAATTCTAATTAGAACATATCAGTGAAGTGAAGAAAGCAGTAACACAAAGCAAGAAATAGGAGATGCACAGTAGTTAACCTTGGCTTGCAGCCGGCTAACTCAGAGTAGTAGCAAATAGTAACACAAAGCAGGAAATAGGAGATGCACAGTGGTTAACCTTGGCTTGCAGCCGGCTAACTCAAAGTAGTCGCAAATAGCACAGAAGAGAGAATAGAGAACAACAAGTTTTAGTTGTGAGAGAGAGCTATTGAACCAAATTAGTTTGTGTCTTTAATGAGAGAAGAGTATGCATATATATAGTTTTGAAAGCTGAGTGAAAAGTAAGATAAAAATCATAATCAACCAACAATTATGGAACTTAGTATCAAACAGAGTGAAATCAACACGAGTATCCCCTTAATTAAGAGAGTTATTCAAACGGTAAGTAACAAATAAGGAAAGGGGACCATATATAGCTTAAAGGAATATTCAAACAGTGTAAAATCAACATAGGTATCCCTTAATTGAAGGGGTTAAATTCAAACGGTCAGTAGGCAAATAACAAATAAGGAAAGTTCCCATGCATATAACATATAAGGAAACAACTTTAACCCAGTACAAGTATGCAATTGAGGCTAGGTTCATCAGATTCTAATTAAGGAAATAGGGATCAATTAACAGTAAATTAACCATGTAACAAGGTAAGAAATAAGCTACAGGTCGGAAATTAGTAAGAATATCCCATAGGATATCAGTAAGGTTTTCAAATCACAAGGAATCAGGGATTCAAATAATAAATCAGGAACCCTAACAAAGTAAAATTGCAGAGAATCGGGGATTCGAATAGGAATAAAATCAATTAAAGGAGATTAACATGAATCGAATACATAACAGGCAAGAAATCAGAAACGCTAGTAGTGAAATCATACGAAACTAGGGATTCATATGAATTACAGAGTGAACGGTGAGATAAACGGGAAAGCAAGAAAAATCAAAGACATAGATTAATAACATAGGGTAAAATATCAGTGAATAATAAAGCTCATGAATCTCAAACACATATGCAAACATATTATCAAAGACAAATCAGGAACTTAGGATTTAGGACTAGAAATTAGGGATTTCAACACAACAACTCAGATAAGGTAGAGAAACTTAAATAAATCATTAAAATACAGTAGAGACCTTAGGATAATACTAAAAAGTCATAAAAAATTGTTTGAAAAGGGGTCATGAAACCCTAGTCTGAAAACGAATAGCCATTTTAGAGAAAATCAAAGAATCTTTGAGAAAAACGACGAAATAGCTCAAAACATACACAGATCTATCATAGATCTAAAGGAATCGGAAAGTTTTTAAGAGCTAGGGTTTCGAAGAGAACCCAGAAAAGATAAGAAAAACCTCAAAATATTACTGGTTTTAGTCCAAAAGTCATAGATCTTACTCGACCGAAAAATGGCATGAAATCCCATAGGGGGAGTTGAACCGCTCCAGGTTCACCTGAGGACCTTAGGATAGTGTCAAACCGGCGTGGGGTGAAGCAGAGGCTAGGAGATGATGAGAGTCCATGGCTTCCGGCGAGGGAGGTGGCCGGAGAAGGTGGACAGGGTCCATCGGAGAGGAGGGGAGATGAGAAGGTTATAGAGAGAACCATAGATAGAGAGAGGGAGATAGAGATCCTGGTTGAGAGAGAATGGGGACCGAGGAAATGAAATAGGGGGTAGTCATTAGGGGGGTTAAATTAGGAAGGGGTTGATCTGGGCCATTGATTTGAAATAATCAACGACTCAGATTGACTAGGGGAGTTAGGTCGGGTGTCTTTAGAGATTGGGCTTGGGTATTGGGAAAGATTAATTGGGTTAGGACCAGGTTTGATTTAGGCTAGATTTAAAAAAAGAGTGGCTATTTGTTAAATACCCATTAAAAATCGATAAATAATTAATAAAAAGAGCTGATAATTATATAAAATAAAATTAAGGCTAAATAGGTGAAATTAAGGTAATTAACTAGTATTTAAAATATAAAATAGCTGATTATTGAATTAAAATAGCATAAAATGTATAATCGGGCTATAATTACAAAGTTATTGCAATTATAGCCAAATAATGCCAAATTGTCTAATTTGTGAAATAATTAAATCCTGATAGGATCAAAAGTGATATATTAAGCCAAGAAATATTTTAAAAATTATTTGTAATGCAATTTTGTAATTAGTAATTGAATATAAAAATACTGGATAAAGTAAAAATAAATTGCTAAAGTTATGGAAAATACCAATTACTATAAAAAATGATTTTGAGGGTATATATGCAAAAATTAAATTTGAGAAAAAAAATTGGGTATCAACAACTGCCCCTCTTTACCCGGGAAGGATGGAAGATTTGTCGGGTAAAGATATGATGGCTAATTTTGACCGAGCGAAACAGTTTGAAGAGATTTAGGCCGCACCTTGGTTTCTGAGTTGCCTACATATCCCTGGTTCTATAGGAATCAGGCCGTATGTTGTTCAGGAGCCATTGGCAAGGTATACCGATGCCATTTTTACAAGAACGGACGCAACATATAGGGATGGATGAATAAACGGTTTGTAGGAATGGTTAGGAGAACTGGAGCGAGACCGCTCCTGCCGGGATGGCCGCTGCTTGACGGATTACCTGCAAATAGACGATACAAGCATGTATTGTGCGTAATTTCAACATGATGCAAGTTCCCGTCGGATGATGAATGATGTCTTCAGACGGTTAAGGATGACGTCCTCAGACCTTGATGTCCTGGGCCATGGGTAGCTTGATGCAGGATTCGCAGGCCATGAAATGCTTAGTTTCGAAGAAAAAGTAAATTGGAGGCAGAGCTTAGCCTTGAAAGGCAGAATGGTAGCCTTATGCAAGTGGAAGGCAGAATGTTAGACTTATGCAGGTGGAAGGCAGAATGGTAGCCTTATGCAAATGGAAGGCAGAATAGTAGCTTATGCAGATGGAAGGTAGAATAGTAGCCTTATGCAAGAATGCAGATGGAGACAGTGCTTAGTCTTGAAGAGATTTAGGCCGCACCTTGGTTTCTGAGTTGCCTACATATCCCTGGTTCTATAGGAATCAGGTCGTATGTAGTTCAGGAGCCATTGGCGAGGTATACCGATGCCATTTTTACAAGAACGGACGCAACATATAGGGATGGATGAATAAACGGTTTGTAGGAATGGTTAGGAGAACTGGAGCGAGACCGCTCCTGCCGGGATGGCCGTTGCTCGACGGATTACCTGCAAATAGACGATACAAGCATGTATTGTGCGTAATTTAAACATGATGCAAGTTCCCGTCGGACGATGAATGATGTCTTCGGACGGTTAAGGATGACGTCCTCAGACCTTGATGTCCTGGGCCATGGGTAGCTTGATGCAGGATTTGCAGGCCATGAAATGATGTTCTCGGGGCATGAGGATGGTGCCTCCAAACCATGACGCCTTTGAATATTGATATGCAAAATTGAAAGAGATCCTCAGGCCATGAAAAGATGTTTTCGGGCCATGAAGATGGTGCCTCCGAACAATGACACCTTTGGGTAAATTTGTGATATTTCAGCCCATGAAGATGCAATAGTATGATGCTGATAAGACAGAGCTTAGTCTTGCGTATTGAAGGGCAGAGCTTAGCTTGAAAGGAAAGCGAAATAAACACTGCTTGAGATAGCATTTAGTTTCGAAAAGAAAGTAAATTAGAGGCAGAGCTTAGCCTTGAAAGGCATAATGGTAGCCTTATGCAAGTGGAAGGCAGAATGTTAGACTTATGCAGGTGGAAGGCAGAATGGTAGCCTTATGCAAATGGAAGGCAGAATAGTAGCCTTATGCAGATGGAGACAATGCTTAGTCTCGAAAGGCAGAATGGTAGCCTTATGCAGATGCAGATGGAGGTAGAGCTTAACCTCGGAAGGCAGAATAGTAGCCTTATGCAAATGGAAGGCAGAATAGTAGCCTTATGCAAAGGGAAGGCAGAATGGTAGCCTTATGCAGGAATGTAGATGGAGGTAGAGATTAACCTCGGAAGGCAGAATGGTAGTCTTATGCAATGCAAATGGAGACAGTGCTTAGTCTTGGAAAGCAGAAAGGTAGCCTTATGCAGATGCAGATGGAGGTAGAGCTTAACCTCGGAAGGAAGAATGGTAGCCTTATGCAGATATGCGAATGCAGAGGGAGACAACGTTTAGTCTCGAAAGGCAGAAAGGTACCCTTATGCAAGAAATAAAATGACAGTGGGAATTCTTAGCTGGTATTGTGACCATTGTGAGCATTGTGATAATGAAGCATCATTTGCGTTGATAATAAATGTCGGCAAGTGCAACAATTTTGAGAATCACATTTTGAACAATGTTTGTCCCCTGGGAAGACAGTATGTTTAGGAATTTTGCAACTCTAGTGCCTCCATCCAAAGAAAAAGCATGAGCTTTGTAAGGGGAAGGCTAGTTCGTATCCCGCTGGCTTTGCTTGACTCGTTCGGCTTGATCTGATGATTCCGTTCGTATCATTGGGGTAGAGTTTGCTAAACAAAGTTGTTTCAAGAACAAACATGCATGATTTTATAAAAGTATAACATAATGTATAATTTAAAAAAAAAATTGGATGAACCGACAACCGTGACACGGTTCGAGACATTGCAACCTCTCCTGTTGCATAATTTTGATGGTCCTCCTCAAAATTCTGCCCCAATTTGATGGGTTGACGTTTTGGATTGTTGCTCATACGGCGATCGGCTGAACTTGCTTCGGAATTTTGAGGGTCCTCCTCAAAATTCTGCCCCAATTTCCAGTTGCGGAAAAAATGAAATTTCTTATTGAATTATGACCGAACCCATAGGGCTGCCTACATATAACCTCTTAAACGGGAATCAGGTCAGGCGTAGTTTAATTTACATCATTGATGAAAGCATAAAGTTTACACATAGTAGCGCTTGACAGCGTCCGAATTGATTGGCTTCGACCAGACTTCTTCATCCATTTCTGCAAGTATGAGTTCTCCTCCTATAAGTACTCGGTGAACCATGTATGGGCCTTGCCAGTTGGGAGAGAACTTCTCTTTGGCTTCATCTTGACGTGGGAAGATCTTTTTCAACACCAGCTGCCCCGGTGTGAACTGTCTCGGCTTGACCTTTTTGTTGAAGGCTCTGGACATTCTATTCTGATAAAGTTGACCATGACATACTGCATTCATCCTTTTCCCGTCTATGAGGGCCAGTTGCTCATAACGGTTCTTCACCCACTCTGCATCGCTGAGCTTAGCTTCTTGTATGATCCTTAGGGAAGGAATTTCTACCTCAGCGGGAATAACAGCCTCTGTACCATAAACTAGCATATAAGAAGTTGCCCCGTTAGATGTGAGGACCGTGGTGCGATATCCCAATAAAGCGAATGATAAATTCTCGTGCCACTGCTTATGCCTCTCTATCATTTTCCTCATCTTCTTGATATTTTTGTTAGCGGCTTCTACAGCTCCATTCATCTGAGGTCTGTAAGTTGTGGAATTCTTGTGTTTGATTCAGAAGGTTTCGCACATAGCTTTCATCAAGTCACTGTTGAGATTGGAGCCATTATCAGTAATGATTGACTCTGGAATTCCGAATCGACAAACAATGCGGTCGCGGACAAAGTCTGCCACAACTTTCTTAGTCACTGCTTTGTAGGATGCTGCTTCGACCCATTTGGTGAAATAATCGATGGCTACTAGGATGAACCAGTGTCCGTTGGATGTGGTAGGTTCGATTGGTCCAATGAAATCCATGCCCCATGCGGCAAACGGCCATGGTGATCTTGTTGCATTAAGCTCGTTTGGAGGCACCTTTATCATATGTGCATGTATCTGACAGCGGTGGCATTTCTGAACATACTGGATGCAGTCCATTTCCATAGTCATCCAAAAGTAACCAACCCTGAGTATCTTATTTGCTAAGACAAACCCATTCATATGCGGGCCGCAGGTCCCAGCATGAATTTCCTCTAGTAGCTTGGATGCTTCCTTTGCGTCAACACATCTTAATAATCCCAAATCAGGAGTTCTCTCGTACAGGATTCCTCCGTTGTGAAAGAAATTGTTGGACAGTCTCCAAAGTGTATGTTTCTGAGTAGGATTTGCAAGCTCTAGTACTCTTCTTTTGCCAAATATTCCTTGATGTCATGAAACCAAGGCTTTCCGTCTGCTTCTTCTCGACATGGTCACAGTAAGTGAGTTGGTTATGGATCTTCACTGGAATGGGATTAATGAAATTCTTGTTTGGATGCTGAATCATAGATGACAGAGTAGCCAATGCATCAGCGAACTCATTCTGGATTCTGGGGACATGCCGAAATTCTATCTTCATGAACCTCTTTCTCAATTCCTGCACGTGGTGCAGATACAATAGTATCTTTGAATTCTAAGTAGCCCACGCTCCTTGTACCTGATGTACCAGCAAATCTGAGTCACCAATCACTAGAAATTCTTGAACGTTCATGTCAATGCCCATTTTGAGCCCTAAGATGCAGGCTTCATATTCGGCCATATTGTTGGTGCAAGGTAACCTGAGTTTGACGGATACCGGATAATGTTGACCACTTTCCGATATCAGGACAGCTCCAATGCCAACTCCCTTGAAATTCGCCGCTCCATCGAAAAACAGTCTCCAACCGTCATAGGATTCTGCAATGTCTTCTCCTATGAATGGTACCTCTTCATCAGGAAAATACGTTTTCAAAGGTTCGTATTCTCTGTCCACAGGATTCTCAGCAATATGGTCCGCCAATGATTGTCCCTTGACCACTTTCTGAGTTACATAAACAATGTCGAACTCACTCAGCATGATTGCCACTTGGCTAGCTTGCCAGTGGGCATGGGCTTATGAAAGATGTACTTCAAGGGATCCATCCTCGATATGAGATATGTGGTGTAGGCAAAAACGTAATGCCTTAGCTTCTGAGCCACCCACGTTAGAGCATAGCATGTGCGTTCCAATAGAGAATACCGGTCCTCGTATGGAGTGAACTTCTTGCTGAGATAATAAATAGCTTGCTCTTTCCTTCCTGTTTCATCATGCTACCCCAGAACACAGCCGAAAGCTCCATATAACACCGTGAGGTAGAGTAGCAAAGGTCTACCTGGCTTAGATGGTACCAAGACTGGTGGTGTTGACAAGTACTCCTTATTCTGTCGAAGGCTTTCTGGAAATCGTCGGTCCATTTGGTCGCAACATATTTCTTCAGCATCTTGAAGATATGCTCACAGATAACTGTAGATTGTGTTATGAACCAGCTGATGTAGTTAAGCCGTCCTAAGAAACTCATCACATCTTTCTTGTTCCTTGGCGGTGGTAATTCTTGAATGGATTTAACCTTTGACGAATCCAATTCTATCTCTTGGCGGCTGACAATGAACCCGAGAAACTTACTAGCAGGAACCTCAAATGCACACTTAGCGGGGTTTAATTTCAGATTGTATCTCCGCAATATGTTGAAGAACTTCCTCAGATCTTCTATGTGGTCAGTGGCTTTCTTGTACTTGATAATAACATCATCCACATATACCTCGATCTCCTTGTGTATCATATCGTGGAAGATAGTGGTCATAGCCCTCATGTAGGTGGCCCCAGCATTCTTCAGGCCGAACGACACCATCTTATAACAATATACTCCCCACGGTGTAATGAAAGCCATTTTCTCAGCATTTTTCTCATCCATACAGATCTGATGATAACCAACGAAGAAATCCACGAATGATTGTAGCTCATGCTTGGCGCAATTGTCAATCATGATGTGTATATTTGGCAAAGGAAAGTCATCTTTCGGACTGGCCCGGTTGAGATCCCGGTAGTCGACACAAACTCTGACCTTCCCATCTTTCTTCGGTACTGGCACAATATTGGCTAACCATGTCGGGTATTCCACTACCCTGAGAACCTTAGCGTTGATCTTCTTGGTGACTTCTTCCTTCATTTTCAAGCTCGTATCAGGCTTGAACTTTCTGAGCTTTTTCTTTACCGGCGGACACATGGGATTGGTTGGCAGTTTGTGAGCCACAATGGATGTACTCAGACCAGTCATGTCATCATACGACCAAGCGAATATGTCCTCATACTCCTTTAAAAATTATGTGTATTCTTTCTTCTCTGATGGCGACATGTAAATGCTGATTCGTGTTTCCTTGACGTTTTCTGAATCTCCCAAGTTGATAACTTCGGTCTCGTCCATGTTGGACTTAGATATGTCCTCAAAATTCTCAACTTCTTTAACAATCTCGCCAGGTATGTCATCTTCCTCTAAATCAATGTTTGTTTGTTGTGTTGTCTCGTTGCATGTCACAGCCATTGGTTCATCAAGACATGTAATAGTAATGCCGTATAGGTAAAGTAATGAGAGAAAACATGATAGCAATAAATATTGATTCATAAGAAAAATTAAAATGCTTTTGATAAATTGAAATTGTTTTGAACATTGAAGATCTTATTGCAGGAATTAAAATGCGAAAAGAAAATCATTTAGCAAAGAAAAACAAGGAATAACGCTTGTTTTAGCCTTGCTACCCAAGGCTCATCAGGCTTTGGTTGTCCTGATGGTCCAGTTCTTGAGATATGCCCATCTATTCACAGCATGTATGGAAGGGCCTTCCTCCCCCTCCTCCTCGAGAATAACACAACAATCCATGTTGTCGTCTTCCAGAAATAAGTTCCTCAGCACTGCAAGTGCTTCTTTTCGTCTGTCCCATAAATGATGCCGGCCTGGTGAAAAGTCTGCTCTAGGCGCGGTATCAGATGCTCCAGTGGGTAGTAAGGACCTCGCCAAGGTGGCGACCAGTCGTTGTACTCTTGCCAAGTATATTCGTATCCCACACCAAAAGTTGTGCCATGGCTTTTGATCTTGATAGGTTTGGAGATCCCTTGGAGGTTCTTGCCGAGCCCTTTACCAGGATCGTACCCACTCCAGCTCAGTATACTCTCGATTTTTCTATCCCACCATTTGTCTTTATCAGTGGCATTGACTCGTTCAATATGGTGGTAAGTTTCTCCACCTAGCTTCCTTCTTCCCTCGATTGCCGGAATAGTCTGGCGACTGTAAACAGGGTTGCTATCGTCGCCATGAATAATCACTTCCTGGTGATTCCATTCGAACTTCACTGTCTGATGCAGTGTTGATGCTACAACTTCATCAACATGGATCCATGGTCGTCCTAATAGCAAGTTGTAGGACGCTGGTACATCTATCACTTGGAAGTCGACCTCGAACCAAGTTGGTCCCATTTGCAGGCACAGACTGATCTCACCAATGGTGGACCTATGAGAACCATCGAAAGCCTTTACATTGATTGTTCCATCCTTTATCTCATGCAGCCCTTTACCAGTTTCTTTAGTGTTATCAGCAGACAAATGTTAAGACTGGATCCTCCATCGATCAGGATTCTGGTGATGAAATAATATTCACATTGCACGGTGATGTGCAGTGCTTTGTTATGCCCCAGCCCTTCAGGTGGCATCTCGTCCTCATGAAAGGTGATCTTATGGTTTTCCAACACTTGGCCTACCATATTGGCCATTTCCCCGTTAGTGATATTATTCGACACATATGATTCGTTCAACACCTTCAACAAAGCATTCCTGTGCGTCTCAGTATTCTACAGCAAAGAGAGAATGGATATTTGTGCTGGCGTCTTGTTCAACTGGTCGATGACCGAATACTCCTTGGCCTGTACTTTCCTCCAAAGGTCGTCCGGACCTGTTTAAATAAGGGGTGGCTGATTGGAAGCCTGCTTGCTTGATTCGGCCATATGTTCAGGTGTGTAGACTCTACCATTTCTCGTCACACCCTGTGCTGCGATAGCTTCTTCAGTCTTGACTTTGCCTTTCCTTCTCGCCTCGGCTGTATAGTCCCAGGGTACAACATTTGTATTGAAGGGTGGCGTGGTTGACATCGCCAATGTGATCGGTGTGGCTATCCTTACTTCGAATGAAACATGTGCCTTGGGTGGCAAGACTGCAACCTCAAATGGTGCGGGTGCATTTGCCGGAGACACGAATTCAACCTCGATTGGTGCCAATGTCTTTGCGGGTGGCGCTGCTTCAAACTCAGAGGTATGGACATATTTACCTAAGCATCCTTAGACGGTTGGACTTGGACTATGATTGGATTGAGAGAAACTTCCGGTTTCTTTGGGTTATCTCCTTCTGCGATCAACCCGATCGATCCCTCGAGATCCCAGTCATCTTCTATTTCAATCATGTGGATACCTCCACCCTTATGGTCTGGAAGAGGATTGTTGCGGACGTTTGGAGAGGATTATTTCCCACAATGATCTTGTTATCAATCAAGGACTGTATTTTTTTTTTCAATGAACGACATTCGTCGATGGTGTGTCCTTTCATGCCGGAGTGGTATGCACAAGATTTGTTTGGGTTAACTCACTGATAAGGATTCTCAAGGTTTGCAGCAGGGATGGATGTGACATAACCAGCAGCCTTTATCTTCTCATATAGCTGGTCGATAGGATCGGCGATGGCGGTATATTTTTTTGGAGGTCCGCGATCAAAATTAGGTAGGGGTCTAGGGAAGTTTTGGCGTGCATGAGGTGATTGATAATGGGATGGCTAAGAGTTGTAGGTGTGGTAAACAAGATCGGGTTGGGAGTATCTGGGTGAAGCAGATTGATATGTAGGTGGCGGAGGTGATTGATAAGTTGGTGGTGGAGCTTGGTATGAGGGTGAGGGTGCTTGGTAATTCGGGGTCGGCTGATATGTGAGTGGAGGTGTTGGGTAAGTTTGGTATTTGAGTGGGGATTTGGTTCTCTGTGCAACCATCACGGCTCCCACGTCCCTTTTCTTGGACACACCACAAGACTGTAAAGCCTTATTTGTAGCTTGCAAGGCTTCAAAATTTGTGACCATGCCACTTTTAATACCTTCTTCAATCCTTTCACCCAATTTGATAATGTCGGAGAACTTGTGGTTCTCAATCATCATCAATCGTTCATAGTATTGCGGATCCTGAGCCCAGATAAAGAACTTGTTCATTTGCTCTTCCTCTAAGGCGGGTCTGACCTTAGCAGCTTCGGACCTCCAACGAGTAGCTTACTCGCGAAATGTCTCTGTGGGCTTCTTCTTCTTCAAATTTTGGATGTAGAACATGCCTGGTGCGTTCTCTGTATTAAATCTGAACCTGTCCATGAAGTCAGAGGCCATGCTTACCCAGTTTGACCACTTCTTGGGATCTTGGCCGATGTACCAAGACAAGGCATCTCCTTTCATGCTCCTCATGAACAGCTTCATGTGGATCCTTTCATTTTTCCCTACTCCAACCAGCTTGTCACAATAGGTCCTTATATGGACCCTTGGATCACATGTACCATCAAACATTTCGAACTTAGGAGGTTTGTACCCCTCAGGCAGTTCAACATCAAGTTGTATGCAGATGTCCTCATAGTTCAGTCTTTTGACTTCCTTACTTCCCTCAACGCCTTGAACCCGGCTGGTCAGCTTCTTAAGTTCCTCGGCCAAGTTCCTGATAAGGATATCCTTTTCATCAGATTCAGGTGTGTATGAGATAGTTGGAGCGGAGTGTGGCATGGTCTCCACGTAGATAGGATTGTTATGGTGTCCTGGTGCATGGGTGTAGATATGGTCGTTTATGGAGTTCTGAGGTTCTGGGATAAGTAGTGGAGTGCTATTTGGGGTATGGCAGGTGTTACATTGGTTCTTTGGTGGAGTGGCGTGATGGTGAGGTGCAGGATGATTCTGTTGTTTTGGGATATTTTGCGGAGGTGTAGGATTTTGAATGTTGGGGAGGTTGACGTTTGGGATGTTGAGGGTAAATGACAGGATTGCCAAATTTCGAACCTGATCAAGATCTTCTTGGAATTTCAATAACTTCTGTTCAAGTTGCAACATATTCTCATTTGGAACCCGAATACCCTGGCCATCAGTGGCCTCTACCCGTTCAATCGTGTTTTCCTTTCTGATGTTGCTTGAATCTTCCATTTTCTTTTTGCCTTTGCCTTTAGGAGGACTAGGAGGAGGAGTGGGTGGAGGGCCCCTGGATCTTGTGAGATAAGATGATGACTCCAGAGTGCACGAACTAACCTTTGCGGAGGGGAATAATAAAAGGAAAAGAAAACAAAAACAAAAACAAAAGGTAGTCAAGTCAGTGAGGATTATGAAACGTAGTGCAATATTTAAACACATAGTGCGGGAATGTAAAGCGTGTCCTATTTTGGGAACCTCATTGTGCCTGAGGTAGGCCTAGCGACAAATTGATTTGGAGAACTTAAAATGCTAAATGCCTCATTTCATTGATAAAAAATAGACGAATCCCAAAACGACACTAAATAAGCAAGAAATAAAGGTCACTAATGGACATTGGCCTTATTACATTAATAAAGCGAAAAAGTAAATTCCTATCTACTTGGTCCCAGAAGGACCTTCCCCAGACTCGGCATCCTTGATTCCCTCGAATAGATTCCCCAGCTCGCGGATTCCTAGCAGTAGTTATGCTCTGGATAGATGTCCACCTTCGGCCCCCTCAGCTCATGTTATTAGGCTAGATGTCCATAAGGGACGGCTGATTACCCAGATACTTCTTGACGAGGGTTTTGTCACTAGAATGCAGATCTTCCCACCAACTTAGTAATTTTGGGTGGATATTGGTGACCATGCCGAATCTGGGGACTTTGTGCCTCATATTTCTGCAAGGTAAACAAGGTTAGGCCCTTACCCCCACTAGACTCGACTATTTAACATCAACAATTAGCATGAACTTTTAATTCTCAAAATAAATGCACAGAACGTGATGATGTCCGTTTGGGTTTATGGAAACCGAGTGGACTTTTGGACAAGGCTATCTTAAAGGCTATTGTGCGGACAACACGTTAGCCTAGCTAGGTTCGACCATAATGCATGCAGCAGTATAACGGATTAAGGTTTCTATGGGGTTTTAGACTGGTACCCTTAGGCGGACAACTCAAGGGGGAAAGGCACGGAACCGTCGACTAAACCGCTGATCGACTAGTTTTACCGCAAATAAGCCTTTCCGAATTTAGGGGCTAATGATATTGGAAGGGCGCAACCACTCATCAAGTGTTTATATAGTATTTTGTTTGGCACGAGTGGAGTATGATGTTGAGCATGATTATGCAACAATTAAAAGCATGTTGTCATGTATTTGCACGTTAAGAAAGCGGTAAAAACAAAAGTTATGATTTAAAACGGTTACAAAGAAAAACAAAGAAAACCTGTCAGTTTTGTTTTTGGGAAAGAATAAATGCTTGAAAGAGATGAACAATTAATTGCACATAAAGGGGAAAGAGAAAGGGTGCAAATATTAGCAAAGTAAAGGTACAAATCCACAAAGCAGTTTGAAATGGTAAAAGCCTAAAAATAATCCCCAGCGAAGTCGCCATGCTGTCGCGCCCCCTTTTTTCCCCAATCACTCTTTTCAGGGACCGGTTTAAAAGGGTTTATGACATTGGTTGGGACAACTCGTTCCTTTTGGGAAAGGAGTTTTGCGTTTTTGAAGAATCGCCACCTAATAATTTAAGGTGCGTTAGGGCACCTAGGGGGTTCATTTACAACTATGTTTGATAACCAGAGACAGAGTAAGGGCTTGAAATTATCCTAAGGGGAAGGTGTTAGGCACCCCTCAGGATCCACAAGTGTGGTTCCCGGCCAAACAGCTTTTGTGAATTTGTATCATTAGCAAATAAACAAGTATGGCTCAAATAACAGGGGATTTAAGTCTAAGTACACGGATATTTGAAAACAGTTAACGAAAAGCTATATTTTGAAAAGAATTACAATCTAAGCATGTTTATGAAAGTAAAGGGGTATCCTAGGTTTGTTTATAATATGGATCACATCTATGCAATACCCGGTATGACAGTCCTCAAAGAGGGGCTACACGTGGTATTAGTGCACCGGTCATCATATCCATATCCACCCTTTCCCACCCCGTGATGGTAATTAAAGTGAGTGTTGATCTCGAACTCTATTGCATGATGTTACCCGTCCCTTCCTATAAGTCCCGAAGGAATTTAGGACTTCTATCCTATAAGGGAGGTTCTAGGCAGACCCTCAAGTTTTAAAGGCAAAAATACTAAGGCGACATATAATAAAACAGATAAGACTTCAATCAAAGGGGGCCATGGAAAACAAACTTCAATCAAAGGGGAGATGAGAAGGTTCTAGAGAGAACCATAGATAGAGATACGGAGATAGAGAGACTGTTTGAGAGAGAATGGGAACCGGGAAATGAAATGGGGGGTAGTCATTAGGGGGGTTAAATTAGGAAGGGGATGATATGGGCCGTTGATTTGAAATAATCAACAGCTCAGATTGACTAGGGGAGTTGGGTCGGGTGTTTTTAGAGATTGGGCTTGGGTATTGGGCTAGATTAATTGGGTTAGGACCAGGTTTGATTTAGGCTAGAATTTAAATAAAGAGTGGCTATTTGTTAAATACCCATTAAATATCGATAAATAATTAATAAAAATAGCTGATAATTATATAAAATGAAATTAAGGTTAAATAGGTGAAATTAAGGTAATTAACTTGTATTTAAAATATAAAATGACTGTTTATTGAATTAAAATATCATAAAATGTATAATCGGGCTATAATTACAAAGTTATTGCAATTATAGCCAAATAATGCCAAATTATCTAATTTGTGAAATAATTAAATCCTAATAGAATCAAAAATGATATATTAAGCCAAGAAATGTTTTGAAATTATTTGTAATGCAATTTTGTAATTAGTTATTGAATATAAAAATACTGGATAAATTAGAAATAAATTGCTAAAAATATGGAAAATTATGGAAAATACCAATTACTATAAAAAATGATTTTGAGGGTATATATGCAAGAAATAAATTTGAGAAAAACATTTGGGTATCAACAGGTATTGGATGTGTTCTGATGCATGAGGGTAGGGTGATTGTCTATGACTCGTGCCAGTTGAAGACCCATGAGAAGAACTATCATGTCCATGATGTTGAGTTAATAGCCATTGTTCATGCCTTGAAGATTTGGCGTCATTATTTTTGTGGGGTTCATTGTGAGATCTATAATAATCACCGGAGTCTGCAGCATTTGTTCAAGCAGAAGGATTTTAATTTGCGTCAGCAGAGATGGTTAGAGCTTCTTAAGGACTATGATATCACTATTTTGTACCATCCGGGGAAGGCCAATGTGGTGGCCGATGCTTGCGTGGTCTCCAGGTCTTCTCTTTGTGACCGTATCAGGGAGCGTCAGTATGATGACCCCCACCTGCTCGTTCTTCAGAACAGGGTTCGAAGAGGGGATTCTAGTGATGTGACTATTAGTGATGACAGCGTGATGAGGATGCATGGACGGATATGTGTGCCTAATGTAGATGGGCTCTGGGAGTTGATTCTTGAGGAGGCCCAAAACTCGCGGTATTCCATCTATCCGGGTGCCGCGAAGATGTACCCGAATTTGAGAAATCACTATTGGTGGAGGCGGATGAGGAAGGATATAGTTGGGTTTGTATCTCGATGTCTCAACTGTAAGCAGGTTAAGTACGAACATCAGAGACCGAGTGGCTTGCTTAAGAGATCAGAGATCCCGGAGTGGAAGTGGGAGCGGATCACCATGGACTTTGTAGTTGGGCTCCCACGGACATCGAGGAAGTTCGATGCTATTTGGGTCATTGTGGATCGGTTGACAAGTTCGCGCACTTCATTCCAATTGGTACTACTTACATTTCAGAGCGGTTGGCTGAGATTTATATCTGGGAGGTTGTTCGCTTGCATGGTGTCCTAATTTCCATCATTTCATATAGGGGTACTCAATTTACATCGCAATTTTGAAGGGTTGTGCAGCGAGAGTTGGGTACTGGGGTTGAGTTGAGCACAACTTTTCACTCTCAGACGGACGGGTAGTCAAAGCGCACTATTTAGATATTGGAGGACATGTTACGCGCTTGTGTCATTGACTTTGGGGGCTCATGGGACTAGTTCTTTCCACTCGCGAAGTTTGCATATAACAACAGTTATCAGTCGAGTATTCAGATGGCTTCGTACGAGGCTTCTTTATATGGGAGGAGGTGTAGATCTCCGGTTGGATGGTTTGATCTAGGTGAGGCTAGGCTCTTGGGTACAGACTTGGTCCAGGATACATTAAATAAGGTGAAATTGATTCAGGAGCGGCTTCGCACGACGCAGTGTAGGCAGAAGAGATATGCGGACAGGAAGGTCTGTGATGTATCTTTCATGGCTGGGGAGAAGGTGTTGCTGAAGTTATCACCCATGAAGGGTGTTATGAGGTTTGGGAAGAGGGTCAAGTTGAGCCCCCGGTTCATTGGGCCTTTTGAGGTGCTTCAGAGGATAGGGGAGGTGGCTTATAAGCTTGCCTTGTCACCCAGCTTGTCGAGTGTGCATACGGTATTTCATGTTTCCATGCTCCGGAAGTATGTTGGTGATCCGTCCCATATTTTGGACTTCAACACAGTTCAGTTGGATGGTGATATGACTTATGATGTGGAGCCGGCGGCCATTTTGGATCGACAAATTCAAAAGTTGAGGTCAAAGGATATAACTTTAGTGAAGGTGCAGTGGAGAGGTCAGCTTGTGGAGTCCACCTGGGAGACCGAGCGGGAGATGCGAAGTATATATCCACACCTATTTGAGACTCAAGTTATGTTTCTAGACCCGTTCGAGGACGAACGTTTGTTTAAGAGGAGGAGGATGTAAGTTTTAGCCCCGTTTCCCCCATTTATGCTTTATTTGTGTTTTACAGCTGTAATTTATCATATCGGGTTGGTTGGTTTGGATACAGAGTGGTTTCGAAGTGAATTGAGACACTTAGTCTCTAAATTAGAAACTTAAGTTAGAAAAGTCAATCGGATGTTGACTTGTGTGTAAACGACCTCGGATTTGAATTCTAATGGTTCTGTCAACTCTATTAGGTGATTTTGAACTTAGGATCGTGTCTGGAATATGATTTGGAGATCAGTAGTAGAATTCGACTTGAATTGGAGAAAGTTGAAAATTTGGCGATTTTGGTCGGCAGTGAAAAATTTGATATCAGGGTCTGAATGAATCTCCGGGAGATGGGATAGGTACATGGTGTCACTGGTGACGTGTGTGTAAAATTTGAGGTCATTCGAATGGCTGATTTCGAGTAGCTACCTGATCAATTATGGGTTTTGGGAGATGGCTGATTCTGCTAGTTTTTGTGGTTGATGGTGTTTTCTGCACCTGCAGAAGAGGAGCCGCAGGTGCGAGGCCGCAAGTGTGCTTGGGTTTCCGCAGATGCGGATATAGAAGACATGGGCTGGGTCTGCATGTGCGTAGGATTGGTCGCATCTGCGAGCCCGTAGGTGCAAGACCTAGGGCGCAGATGCGGAAGGGAGGTGATTGGCTTGTTCTGCATATGCGGAACCTATAGCGCAGGTGGGGGTCCTGGGGGACTTAAGTGGCTTCCGCATGAGCGGGGAGTTGACCGCAAGTGCAAAAATATGGCCACAGGTGCGAAAGGCCTGGGCAGAATGTTTAAAAACAAGGGTTCGTGAATTAGGCTTCATTTTAATATTTTGAACTCGGGCTTAGGCGATATTGGAGAGGATTTTCGAGGGGATTCTTGAGGTAATCTTCTTGTACTCATTTTTTATCAATAATCTTGATCCCCATTGTTTTCCCACCTAGATTGTGTGGTTTTGGGGTAAAATTTGGGAGTTGGAGGTTAAGGTTTTGGAGAGTGTAAGTTGGGGACTTGAGGGACCAAATAAGGTCGGATTTTGATGAATTTAGTATGGGTATACTTGTGAGTGAATGGGCTTTCGGGTTTTGTAACTTTTGTCGGATTTCGAGACGTGGGCTGGGGGCGGGTTTGAGTGAATTTCGGGATTTGGCCTATAATTTGGTATTTTTGTGGGATCCATTCCTTTATCTCATATTGATCGTATTTTATTGCTTGTGGATAGATTCGGGTCATTTGGGGACGGTTAGAGAGGAAACGGCATCCTGGAGTAAGATTTCTACGCTGTTGAGATAAGTAACAATTTTAAATCTGGATTTGAGGGTATGAAACCCTGATTTTGGTAGAATGTGACTATTTGGAAGTGACACCCATGCTAGGTGAAGGGCGTGTGGGTGTACGCCGTAAGGGATTGAGACTTGGTCCGTCCCGGGAGATTGTGAAGTCTAATAGCCTTTATTTGTGTTTATATGCATTCTTGTCTGCTAGAACTTGGATGCCTTCATGTTAGAAATCTTGATTAGGCTATATACCTGCTCATGGTAGTTATACTTAATCACAGTGATTCTTGTACATGTTTACCTCAGTCTCTGTTATCTCCTTGCTGATGCACTGTAATACTTTGAGTTTGGATGTTTTCCCTTTCTCTACTAAGAGCTGTGAGACTAGAGAGGTACATGACTGAGTGAGGCCGAGGGACTATTTATGAGATATTGTATCTTAGCACGTGAGTTGTCCGTGCAGGCATTGATATGATATTATAGCACGTGAGTTGTCCATGCAGCACGTGAGTTGTTCGTGCAGATTATAGCACTTGGGTTGTAGGAACCCCTCCGGAGTCTGAACACCCCAGTGAGCGTAGGTACCTATTGAGCGTGTGCATTGAGGGCTGAGAGTTGAGTGTCGAGTTATTGAGGGTGAGTGACATCGCCTATTAGGTTTCATCTATTTCATTGTTGTTGCATTTAGCTGATATTTGTCTTGCTGGAATTAGTAATTATAAAAGTGATATTTTACTCATGTTTACTCTTAACTGTGAGAATTATCAACTGAATTGTTCTGTATAGCTCGTCACTACTACTCAATTCCTTATTTATTGTTGTTACTTGCTACGTCGGTTGTACTCATACTCCGCCTGCACTACATGTACAAATCCAGGTGTGTCTGAGCACGGAGACTATTGAGTCCAGGACAGCATGAGTTTCGGAGACTACAAGGTAGCTGTCAGCGTCCGCAGGACCTTGTTACTCCTTCTACATTTCCTTCCGTTTTGTACTGACATCTAGACATTTGTTGTAATAGTTTTAAATACTTAGACGCTCATGACTCGGTGACACCCTGATGTTTGGAACTCGTTTTCCGCACTTTGTTTCAAATTTGAGTTTAAGTTTGATTTTATGAAAAAATCCTGATATGGAAAGCTTTACTTTGATTTTATATTTAATTTGGAAGTATTTTTGGGAAGGTCGGCTTGCCTAGTACCTTGATAGGCGCCATTACGACAGGATTTAGTTTTGCGTCTTGATAGTTGCATTTTGAAAAAAGAACGATGAGTTTGACCCTAAGCTGAGAGTAACTCACCACTTTAAGAGTGACTTGGAACTACTTTAGCCCATTACTCATTCAGCGTCTAATTGTATAAGATTCCAGTATTTTATCTCAAATAATTTTTGAGCCAATTTTTTTTGTTCAAAAGTACATTTATATCCTTCAACAGTGGAAAATTAAATGACGTCTAAACCAACCTGTTAACCTATAGGAATAGGTGTGACACCTTAAGCAAATCTCACATCGACAAAATACGGGAGACATGTTGGGTATATAAGTAGGCGGGCCTTAGACTCTAGTGACATGTTTTACAGTCGTACGGGCCTAGACCCAAACAGATATATCACTAGTCGGATGGGCTGTTACATATGGTATCAGAGTCACTTAGCGTGCAACCTTAAACGGTGGTGGGGAAAACCTCAGCGAGGACGTTGAGTCCTTAAGGGGGTGAGAGGGTGTATGTGACACCTTAGGTAAATTCTACATCGACAAAACACGAGAGAGATGATGGGTATATAAGTAGGCAGGCCTTAGACTCTAGTGACGTATTTTAAAGTCGTGCGGGATTACGCCCAAAACAGACAATATCACTAGTGGGCTGGGCTGGGCTGCACAATAGGGTTTTAACTAATAAATCAAGAGGAACTTTCAGAAATGAAATTGTTCGGAGGTTTATTCACGAGCGTAACTAAAATTTAGCCAATTACATTCTATAGCTACTAATTGCTTACCATGAGATATGTCACTGTATTCAATTTTGTTGTATATATAGTATTCAGTTCGGATGTATTCATTCTTACATATTTTACATTGTATTAAATTTCTGTATTGAATTCAGTATAACAAAAAAATCAAGAAATAGAGTGTATACCGCTCTATTCAATCCGGCTATATTCATTCTTACCTATTTTATATTGTATTCAATTTTACTGTATTCTATTCGACTGTATTCAAACAATAAAATTTACAAAAACAATGATATATTCAGTCGTAGTCACGTTACTGTATTCATTCGTAGCTGATTTTACATTGCATTCAATTTACTGTATTAAATTTGGTTGTATTCAAACAATAAAAAATTATAAATAAACTATATTTGCATTGAAAATACAGAATACATTCAAATTTGAGAGTGTTTGTACATAATACAATGTATTTGTATCATTGTATGTGATTCAATAGTAAAGAGGAGAAGAAAGTTCGCCGGAGATGATGTCTTCCGGCCAAGCAAAACACTGCATACATTGTATTAAACTAAAAAATGGAGACAAACAAAAATTCGGCCAGATCAGAGAATACACTATCATATTGTATCTACTAAAATCCGGTCATACGAACAAAAATCTGGCCATAATTGTATCTAGTTGTATTTAATTCAGCCACAATAGATAAAATATACTCAAATATGAGAAATACAATGAGATCTGAGAAAATACACTCGGATCTGAGAAATCCAATCAGTTGGCCATGGATTCCATCCAGAGATGACGGCTGCGGTGTAGGTAATGGCGAGGCCAATCTGGATTGAGGAATTCGAGTTTCTAAATTGAGGAATTTGCATAATGGTCGAGAGAAGAGAGAGTACAAAAGAGGTTGAAAAATAAAAGGAAGTCAAACGACAGTGTTCTGGAAGTGGTTCTCCTGTGGGATTGTAACACCAGAGAAATAGAGAGTTTAAGGGTGATTGGGGAGGCGGGTAGTCTATAGAAGGAAGATGAAAGGAAGAAGAGAGGAAAAAGTTACTTTAGTCACTAATCCCTTAGAGAGGATATTTGCTATAAAACTCATTATGTAGTTATGTATTATAATTTTTTTAAAGTGTATTTACTATAATAAATATAATGTATAATTTAGTTGTACCATATAAAATTTTCATAAATCAATCAAAATAAGAGTAATTAATTCGAGATGTTCTTATTGTGACCAAGCATATTCTCTTAATTCGAAATGGATTACTAAAACCGAATGTCAAAAAGTTAGAGCTGAAATGGAAAGCTCTGAAATTAGATGGCAAAACAAAGCAACCTGAAAATAATTAGGATAGGATGACGAAACTAAGTAATTAACCTCATCTTCCAGTTGGGAGATTAGAAAAAATTAAATAGATATAAGAGATCTCGTGGTGTTCTAGGCTGGAAGGACATGGAGGCTATGATAAGATTTTCTTTTTCATTAGAAAAGAATGGTTAAACTAGCATGTGAAAAGAATATATTCTTTCTTTTCCATTCAATAAATTTAAACACAAAACGATAAACTCAGGTGCTCCTTTCCAGTACACGAAGACAAACTGCAGTTCTAGCCTTCCCATTGCACAATGTGAGAGAGACCTACTACATAATTAAGAAATGTTAACGATATTTTATGCGACGTACTAACTTTTATTTATCTTTATGCCCTAGTTTCATGTTATTATATATCTTGTCATTCTACCATCAATAGGAGATATAGTCGAATGGACAAGGTGGCTCTACCCAGGGGCGGATTTACATACAAAAATCGGGTGCTCGAGCACTCAGTACCTCGACTCGAAGTATGTAGAGTTATATAGAGAATTAAAGAAAACGGATATAATAAATCAGCAAGCACCCAAGTAACTAAGCTAGCGTTTGGCCATAGATTCTCAAATTTATTTTGAAAATTTTGATTTGGGTGAAGTTTGGTTTGAAGATGAAAATGTGTTTGGACATACGTTTTCAAAACATATTTCCCAACTTTATTTTGGAAAAACATGTATAAAATTCCCAAGTTTTGGGATTTTGGCCCAAAATCAGCAATTTGGGTGATTTTGGGATTTGAAGTTTGAGATTTGGGATTTTGCCAAAATATGGGCAAAATTTATGGCCAAACATGAGTTTGCCAAATAAATTCCAAATTTATTTTGACAAAACTCATGGACAAACGGGAAGAGCTTGGTGGGTGCTTTGGTTTACGATGGGTGCTGGAGTGCTTTAAAAACCAAAGGGTGAGGGATCGATCCTTACTCTTTCCAAGCATTTTTTCCCTCACTTTTTTCTTATATTATCAAGCATTTTCTTTTGCCCCAATTATGAGGTTCTCTTTTTGTTCTTTTCAGTTTTCACTAGTGATTTTTTGAGCCAATACTACTTCTATTCTTTTTCTTCTGACTTTGTTTTATCTTCTTTTTTTGCTTTTCTTTTCTTACTTTATCTAATTAATTATAGCAATGTCACGACCCGAAATCCCACCGTCGGGATCGTGATGGCGTCTAACGTTGAACCCGCTAGACAAGCCAACGTTACTGATTATTCAAATTTGTTTTTGTATTATTTAGCATTTAACAATGATATACAAGAACAATTAGAAGTCAAAGTGCGGAAGAAAAAATCTACAACTTAAGTAAATAGTATTACAAAATCCTTAATAACTACTCCCAAAATCTGGTGTCACAATTTCACGGACTGTCTATGATTGCTACAAATAAGAGTCTGATAAACAAGGTACTACTGTCTCAGAAATACGTAAATACAGGAAAAGAAGTATGATAGGAGGTGACACCAAGGCTTGCGGACGCCTGCAGAACTACCTCAGTGTCGCCTGGTGGACTGAAGGAAGCCTCCTCGATCATTGTCCACTAGGTCCGGTACCGAGATCTGCACAACATAAAGAAGTGCAGGCGTAGCATCAGTACAACCGACCCCATGTACTGAGTAAGTGCCGAGCCTAACCTCGGCGAAGTAGTGACGAGGCTAGGACACGACAAACAATATCACCTGTGCAGTTTAAATAAAATGAAAACAAGCAGTTAAGTACAANAAGTGCAGGTGTAGCATCAGTACAACCGACCCCATGTACTGAGTAAGTGCCGAGCCTAACCTCGGCGAAGTAGTGACGAGGCTAGGACACGACAAACAATATCACCTGTGCAGTTTAAATAAAATGAAAACAAGCAGTTAAGTACAACGATCGAGGGAAATACATGTTGGGGAAAAAGGGTAGCAAATACTGAAATGACAGAACGAGGCAGCAGTTCAAATATCAAAAATAACAACGAGGATTAACAACACTAAAAAACAAGTGAAAAGAAACGACACGGCATGTCCCCTCGTGCTAGAGTATCATAAACACGGCACGGAATGTCCCCTCGTGCATAAAACATCACAATCACGACACAGAATGTCCCCTCGTGCATAAATATAAAAAAATAGTTTGGCAAGAAAATCAATAATAAGAAACCATAAATGCAAAGGAATAATCAACAGAAATAATACTGTCCCGGCAAGGGACACAACTATAACCGATCCTACAACAAAATATCTCTCAACCGCTCAAGTACTCAACAATGTTCACAACCAAGAGTTTCCCTCAAACGAATAACTGCCAAATCGATATTAAATCCATAACACAATAAACCTCAATGAAAATCACATAATTGCTCATATTCGACTCACGGGAATGCTTGACCACAACATATAGGTACTCGTCACCTCACCTATACATTGGACATGGAATAAACACGAAGCAAATAAGACTCAACACCTATTCCCTCAAGATAAGGTTAGGTCAAACACTTACCTCGATGCTACGAACACAATTCAAGCCTCAACTACCGCTTTACCTCTTGATTCCACCACCAACTCGCTCGTATCTAACCACAAGTTACTTAATTATATCAATAAATGCTAAATGAATCAATTCTAATGCATTGAAATGAGTTTTCTAAAATTTTACCCAAAAAGTCAAAAATTGATCCCGGGCCCGCTCGGTCCAAACTCGAAATTCGGACCAAAATTCGATTACCCATTCGCCCCCGAGCCCGGATATATAAATGGTTTTGGAATCCGACCTCAATTTGAGGTCTAAATCCCCAAATTTTAATATTCTTAGGTTTTACCCAAAATTCCCAATTCCACCATGAAAACCCTAAATTCTAGGATGAAATCTTGTAAAAAGAAGTTAAGGAGTAAAGAAAATGAGTTAGAAATCACTTACTAATGTTTTGGAGAAGAAAGTGTGTTTGGAAAATCGCCTCTTATGTTTTTAGGGTTTTGAAAAATGAAAAATAACTGAAAATACCGTTTATATATACCCCTCCCCCCTCAAAGACCACCGTGGACCGCACAAAAGTGGAGTGCTGCCGCACAAACAAAAACAAAAAAAAAGTGAAGAAAACAAGGAAAAATGGCTGCAGTGAGATGTTTTAGTATTTTGGCCATAACTTTCTCTACAGATGTTCAAATTGGGAGTTATTTATCTTTATGGAAACTAAACATGAAGGGCTACAACTTTCGTTTTTGAATCATCTCAAAATTCCTTGTATATCAAAAGCTATAGGCCTCACAAGTCAGACTAGTGGTCCAGCTTCACCACCGCGGACCGCACAAAATCGAGTGCGGCCGCGAAGGCTCCTAGCACGGTCAGCACTAAATCAACCGCGGACCACGGTGGCGGTTCAGAGGTCTGCACTTCTTTGACCTGCAACAGCTATGTTTTAAGCCTAAAAATATCCCGGGACCTATCCGAAACTCACCCGAGCCCTCGGAACTTCAAACTAAATGTGCACACAACCTTGAAAATATCCTACGGACTTATTCGTGTAATCAAATCACAAAAATAACATCATAAACATCGAATTAAACCCAAAATCAATGAAATTTCTCAAAACTTCTTTAAACGTCAAATTTTGCATTTAAGTCCGAATCACGTCAAATGGATTCCGTTTCTTACCAAACTTTACAGACAACACATATAAATCATATCGAACCTGTATCGGGCTCCGGAACCATAATACGGTCCCGATATCACAGGTTTCACATAACATGTCACTTTCAAAAAAAACCTTTAAAAAAATAATTTCTTTTAAAAATTCATTTCTCGGGCTTGGGACCTCGGAATTCGATTCCGGGCATACACCCAAGTCCCATATTTTCCTACGGACCCTCCAGGACCGTCAAATCACGAGTCCGTTTACCAAAAATATTGACCAAAGTCAAGTTTATCAAAATTTCCAACACAAAATTGCCATTTTATCAGTTTTTCACATAACGGCTTCCCGGTTACACGCCCGGGCTATGCACGCAATTCGAGGTGAGATAGAAGGATGCTTTCATGGCCTCGGAACACAGATTTAGCTAGAAATACACGGGATGCCCTTTTGGGTCATCACAAGCAAAGAAAGAAAAGAAAATTTGCTTTCGTAAAAACAAAGAATCCTTCCGGAATCGCAAAATTTACTGATTTTTTCTTGCTAATTGTGTTATCTATCACAGTTTCACGGCGTCTATAATATTAATATCATGGTTTTCTAATTAAAAAAAATTCATTGCTTTTAAATAGTTTCATACTTATATGATGGGAGTAATAGTTACCTAAAATTCTGAATTCGCCACTGGCTCTATCCTAAATTAGATGTCTTCATTTCGAGTTTGAAAATAGAGAAATTCCTGACAGGGAGCTCCAAGATACACAATTATTTAGGTTTGTATTGAAAGTACTTCTTTTAATGACCACTTGTATCTGATCCCCTTGCCATATCTAGAAGAAGGTATGCAAACGAGCTAATAAGTTCATGTGCTTTCTCCTCAAATGGGCCCTTTTTCAGACAAATTTAAATTAGTCGGGAGATATCATATGATTAAAATGTTAACAAGAAAATCTTGTCACCAATAAAAATAGAAATCTAAGAAAATATACCACCATTTTTCTATGTTGACTCTGATAATGGATTGTTTTACAAGAATGATCAAGACCAATTTTAAAAACTTGCATTCTGCCATTTGACATTATGGAATCAAAGCTTAATGAATAATCTAGAAGGAATTTACTCCAACAAAAGTCTCATGGATACAGTCATCTTTACAAGACCACAACCTACGCGCCAATATAGACCACATTATTTTTCCAAAAACCTAAATTAAGGCAATTGATGTTTTGAAAATAGCTTTTTTTTTATAAATCTAGTTACCACTTTTAGGCCTCGTTTGTCCATGAAAAATTCTTTTTCTTTTTCAAAAATGTGTGTGTCCATAAAATTTTGTTAGTTCTTGAAAAAATTTCAAAAATGAGTTTTTCAAATACCACTTTTACAAAATTTTCAGAATTTTTTCCCCCACTCCCAAAATTGCAACATCTTTTAAAGTGAAATGCATGTCCAAACAAAAATTCAAATTCCAAATAACATTTTCAATTTAATTCCAAATACTTTTTTTTCCAAAAATTAAAATTTTTTGGAAAGACTGTTCTTCCCTTAATAAGAGGTTTCGGGTTCGAGCTTTGTATATGGAAAAATCATTGGTAGGGAGGAAGCGTTTCCCCCCGAACGAGGCCCTACACGGCGTGAGTCCGAATATAGTTGGGCTCCAATGCGAATATTGAACACTAGATGGGAAACCAAAAAAAAAACGAAGGTCACTGCATTTCATTTCTCCTTTAGAACCAGATTATACATTTCTATTTATTCTCCCACATAATTAGTTTTATGTCAATTCAAGAAATGACTTGAATTTAATCATCTCTGAATGAAATATCTTAAATATAGCTATTTTTTAAATGTGAAAAGTTTCATATTGTGGTATTTGTAGTTTAATTTGTCTTTGGAAGTATACAATATTTAAATTAAAAATAAATATATTTTAAAGTTACATTTATATTTCTTAATACGATCTAAAAGTTTTGTAATTATCCTTTGGTGTGAACAGCTCTCTATTATATGCCATAAGACAGAAATAAAAGTGAATTCAATGGGTGGGGAATTATTATTAGAGATTCCTTTTTAAAAAAATCGTTCACGTTCTTGCTTGGCCCATCTCTGTTTGTGGTAATGCGTGTCTATTGCGTGTGAGAGACCGTGTCGAGAAATGAAAATTTCTAAAATTAGTTTATTTCCAGAAATATTTTTTTAAAACGCTTTCCTCAAAAGTAATTTTGACGAGAAACACTTAGTGTTTGATTAATTAATCAAAGTAATTTTGAGCAATAATTAATGTTTGGTTAAATTTTTAAAAAATATTTTTACTTATATTTTTTTCGAAAATACTTTTTAAAAAAGTGCTTTTGGGAAGAAGCTATTTTTTTGCTTCTTCAAAATTGCTTCTGCTTTACTCAAAAATATTTTTTTCTTCTGAAAGCTTGGCCAAACACTACAACATTAAAAAAAATACTTTCTTTTAAGAAAAGTATTTTTGGCCTTGAAGAAAGCTTCTTCACGAGTCAAAAGTGTTTTTTCTTAAAAATGTACATTTCTCCTTAACTTGAAGAAGTATTTGGCAAAACATTTGAGGAGGGGAAAGTGCCTTTGGGAAGAAGCAAAAAGAGTTTTGGTTTTTCTTTTTATCAAAAATATCCTTAAGAAAATATAATATATATCAAAATAATTTATTTATTTTAAACCTAATACTTACAATATTAATATAAATATTTTTTCTTATTTTTGAATAACTTTCTAATATATAGTGACTGCAGGGTGAATACTTTTATATTTGTTGAATGATTTTTTAATATATTTAAATTATTTTAAAAGAATTAAAGTATTTTTAAATTTTATTTGTGTATTCTACTTAAAAATAATGAAAGGATTTAATTATTTTCTTTCTTAACAAATTTTTGAGACTTTATTTACTTATAATATTAACCATTAAGTAAATCTCTTCATGTTCTTATTCGTAATTTGATATTTAAAAGCACTTTTTGAAAAGCTTGGTCAACCACTAATTATTGTTCAAAAGTGTTTTCACATTGATTAGCCAAACACAAATTGATTCTCTTCAAAAGTACTTATTCGAAACTTTCAAAATACGCTCATTTTTCCAGCTTGACCAAACAGACTATAATTCTCACATAAAATTACCGCTGTTAAAAAATCGCTACTTTTTTTTTTTTATATAGATAATATTCCATTGGTTATACAGGAATTTATATATAATTTGACGGGGGCGGGGAAGAGGGGCTGGGAGGGTGGGGGGATGGGGGGCGGGGGAGACTATGAAATAAATTATGGTATTCCCAATACATGGATTAATATAGCAAAAATGCATATCAGTAAACAACGTTTATCCTTATTTTTACTATATTAAAACTACGAAGGACTTAGCAAAAAGCTGTTTGCCTTTTTACCTTTTAAAAATAGATTTTATACTGAAAAATAATAATAATTTAAGTTATTTTTCTAATATTTTAGACTTTAAAGTTAGCTAAAATTTTGGTAATCAAAATCATTCCTTATTTAAATTATGTAAAAAGATCCTAATATTTGGAAATTTAAACTCAAATCAAAGTTTACTTATATAGACTACTAACGAAAGCTAGGATGACAGAGAAAAAAGCATTACCCGTCGGACCAAGTACAATTTTTTTCTACAATTGCTGTAAAATTTAAAAGTTATACATATGCAGAAATTGTTACGGACTACTTTAATGCTTATTAGTGAAACTTTATGCGATGCTAGATACTAAAGGAAGGATTCAATCAAAAAAATCTTATGGATGCTATAATTAAAAGTCGTATCAATATGTATTTTTGGGGTCAAACATAGTAATAATATGGGATTCTCTAACCAAGATTTAAGTGTTCTATCTTAGCATTAGCTTCTTAACTGTCACGACTCAAACCTATCGTGGAATTAGGCAAGACACTACTTAATCATTTCAACACACTGAAAAACTTGAAAATTTTAAGAAAAATAGTTAATACTGATGAAACCCTTTAAATAAACAACATAAATAAATTCACAACGTAATATAACTTTCTCCCAAAATCGGGTGTCACTGAATACATGAGAGTCTATGCCAAAAATAGTCTACTACAATGTCTAAGGAATAAGAACTGAAACGCAAATAAAGATAATGAAGGAGAGTCAAGGTCTGCGAACGCCATGCAGCTACCTCGATAATCTTCGGGATCAACTGCTCATATATCAACACCCACTATGACTAGGAACACCTGGATCTGCACACGAAGTGCTGGGTGTAGCGTGAGTACAACTAACTCAGTAAGTAAGAATACTAAATAAGGACTAAAGATAGTGACGAGCTACACAATTATGGTTCATTTCCAGTAGTTTTAACGGGAAAAAATAGACATGCTCTGTATTCCAACAAATTAAGTCAAATTAGTTACGAAGCTAAGTTTGCGTAAAAATCGGATATCATATATTTCGAAGTTTCAACAGTGATATATCGCAGTTGTATGCAACAACAATGAAAGAAAATACAGTCTCTCAGGGCAACAATCACTCGGACTACCTCAATAACTCATCACTCGGCACTCGGCCCTCAACACTCGCACTCAATAGGTAACACTACGACTGAGTACAAGTAACAATAAGCAGGAAGATTCGACAGGTATCACGACCACTGTGGGTCTCTACAGCACCAACACATAGCCTAAGCATGATTTCTAACATGATTCACTGCCAGATTTCTATAACACATGAAGGGCACATACTAGCAACAAGCTTATTCAACTTTTCAGTTTCACGAAATGGACCAAGTCCCAATTTTCTACGATGCACACCGACACACCCGTCACCTAGCATGAGCGTCACTTCCAAAACAATCATATAATACAAAATCTGGGGTTTCATACCTTGAGAATCAGATTTAGAAATATTACTTACCTCAATCCAAGCAAAACTCTACTCCAATATGCCTTTGCCTCGCGAATCGGCCTCCAAACATCCCGAATCTAGCCACAAGTTGTACAATACAATCAATACGGGCTAAGGGAATCAATTTCACAAGAAGAATACGAAATAAGCCAAAGTTCGAAATTGGCTCAAGCCCGACTCCCGGTCCCACGTCTCAAAATCCGACAAAACTCACAAAACCCAAAAGCACATTCACTCATGAGTCTAACCATATCAAATTTACTAAAATCCGACACCAAGTGGCCCTTCATATCCCCAAAATTCACTCTCTATATCTCTAGCCTCAATACCCCAAATTCCACCTCAAAAACACACCACATAGGTGGAAAATCAGCTGGGAAGGATCATTATTGAAGAAAAATGAATACAAGAAGCTTACCTCAATAATCTCTTCAAATACCCTCTCAAAAACCTCCAAAGTCCGAGCTCAAAATGATGAAAATGGCCAAAAATCTCGGAACCTCACTTACATAGGTTTTACCCAGGCATTTTCGCACCTGCGGAACCTGGGCTCGCACTTGCGCGCCCGCTTGTGCGGGGAAATGAGCGCTTCTGCGCAAACCACTTAATCCTAGATGCCTCCGCACCTGCGACCTCTTATCCGCATTTGCGCTATCGCAGGTGCGGGAAAAACATCGCACCTGCGGACTCTGCCGATCTCTCTCACTTTCGCAAATGCGGTCCTCCTGCCGCATCGGCGGCATCGCACCTGCGGCCAAAACCCTCGCAGGTTCGATCACACCAGCTGAGTCCAAACTTCAACAATTTCTCAAATCAAACTCCAAGTCCGTTAACCACCCAGAATCAATCTGAGGCCCCTGAGACCTCAACCAAACATACAAGTCTTATATCCCATTACGAACTTAGTCGAACCCTCATATCACCTCAAACAACATAAAAAATACGAATTACACACGGACTCAAGCCTAATGAACTTTGAAATTTCCAAATTCTACAAACAACGCCGAAATCTATCAAATCACGCTCGATTGACCTCAAATTTTGCACACAAGTCACAAAATGACACCAGGGACCTACTGCAACTTCCGGAATCGAAATCCGACCCCAATATCAAAAAGTTCACTCCCGGTCAAACTTTTACAAAATCTCAACTTCTCCATTTCAAGCCTAATTCTACTATGGACCTCCAAATCGCAATCCGGACATACTCCGAAGTCCAGAATCACCCAACGGAACTAACGAAACCATCAAAATTCAAATCCGAGGTCGTTTACACATAAGTCGGCATCCGGTCGATTTTTCCAACTTAAGCTCTCAATTAAGAGACTAAGTGTCTCAATTCACTCTGAATTCTCTCCGAACCCAAACCAACTAACCTGATAAGTCATATAACACTTGTAGAACACAAAAGAAGAAGAAAGTGTGGGAACAGGGCTACAACTCTCGAAACGACTGGCCGAGTCGTTTCATTATTCCTTCCATATTAGAATTATTCAACATAATTATAATATCTTTCATATTATTTATTTTAATATTTAGGACCTTGAAATTAACTATTTTTTTTATTTGAACTATGTCGAAATTTTCACATCAGCTTAAATAAATTAACTTTTAATTACCTTATATAATTATTTTCTTATTTGAACGATATAACATAATTATAATCTCTTTTAAGTTATAATTAAATACTCAAAATTTGGAATGAGCTTATATTAAGAATTTGAATCTACAAAATATTGATTAGTTCTTTTAATGCTAAAGCCAAATAATGAAGTCTAAATATCCACTGCAATTATTTATCTTATTTATCGTATAACAAAAATTATTTTTCAAGTTGACGAAACTCTTAGGATGCCTAAATTGGTTTTCATGAAAATGGTATTATCGGTGAAAGAAAATAAAAAGAAAAATTAACATGAAAGGTTTTATAGAAAAGCCTTTTTAATAAAATAATTTTTATTTATTAAGGAGTATAAAATAATTACTATATTAAGGAGTATAAAATAATTTTGATTTTATAATACAAACATATTATATTTAATAAGAGTAGTACTTACCCGTCTGACCATGAGTCTTGCCAAAATAAATTTGGGATTTATTTACAAACTCATGTATAACCATAAATTTTGCCTACATTTTAGCAAAATCCCAAATCCCAAACTTCAAATCCCAAAATCATCCTAATTGCTGATTTTGGGAATTTTATACATGTTTTTTCAAAATAAAGTTGGGAAATATATTTTGAAAGCGTATGTCCAAACACATTTTCATCTTCAAACCAAACTTCATCCAAATTAAAATTTTCAAAATAAATTTGGGAATCTATGGCCAAACGCATTTGCTTGTTTAAAAGTATACACATATTTTAAATTGTACATTGCATACTAATTATTTCATACATTAGACCAACATTTAACAAAAAATAATTCTCATCATAAAATCTTCATTATTAATCCATGTGCTACAATACATGCAACTAACCTTTGCATAACTTGTCGCTTGATCAAACAATCACTAATTTTGTTTTGAAATTAGGTTCTTATACTTAATTATATTGTATAAAGTGAAATCATGATCATTAACTGTAGTTCTAATCACAAATAAAATGTCCGTGACTTAAAATTGAGATAATGAGGTGTCAGGTTCAATTCGCATTGAAGTGTCAGTTTGTTCTCTCTTATAAGTTGGATTATTATTGGTTATATCCGGGGAAATCGATAAATCGTACCAGATAGATAATCCGAGTTAAATTAAAACAAATACCCGATTATAGTTTGGTTTGATTTAGTTTGGTGTTAGAAAAAATCCGATTATAATTGGTATGGTTCAGTTTTAACTAAAAAAAGTCAAATCGAAACCAAACCAACCCGACATTATATATATACGAATTTTAAAAATATTTTAAACATAAAAATAATTATTTTAATGAATTTATAAATATTTTTTGAACTTTTTCATAATTCTCTCTTTTTAACGTATTAGTTCACTCTTACACTAGAATTTTTGAATAGTTAAATATGTTTTATAGTCCATAAAGGTTAATAAGTCAATAAAGCCCAAAGCACAATCAAATCAATACTAATGTTTAAAAAAAAAGTTCAATTGAATTAGTCAATAATATTGGATATTTTTTTTAGTTTTGCATGGTTTATACAGTGAAAGTTCATAACTTATTTTTATTATTATTTGGTTATACAATTAATATTTGATACTTATTAGCCGTACTTATTTTAGCATGATTTATTACTTTTGGATTATATTTATTTTTTTATTATAATTTTTTTATTAATAATATTTATTTTGTTCGATTTGGTGAGTATTTTAGTATAATATCATGACTCATCTCACATTATTTTGTATTATTTTCGTGGATAATATTTTATATTGTTTTATCCCACTAGGACCTACGAAAGTTTAGAGTACAAGTGATATATTTTATGCTATGGAGATTTTATCAGAAAAAATCTGAGAAAAATTAAGATTGAAAAATCCGACTTTTATTTGTTTGATTTGGTTTGGATTATAGATTTAAAAAATTGAAACAATTGGTTAGTTTGGTAAATGAGAAATCCGAACCAACCCGTCCCGCGTACATCCCTAGACTTATACCTACTAATGAAAATTGATACGTGTTAATTGAGAGCAAAACTTATAACTAATATCATCTTACTAATTAGCTAGGGGTGGAAAACGATCGGATCGGGTCGGGTCGGATATGAGTGAGTCGAAAATGGGTAATTCATTTCAATAATTACCTCTCCATTTCAATTGATGTGGCATAGTTTGATCGAAATAAGTTTAAAAAGAAAAACAAGATTCTGAAATTTAGTCTTAAACATGCCTTGAGATTTCTATGGCTGTAAAAGCATATCATTAAGATGTGGTTTGGTTATTGAACAAATTAAACTAAAACTATAATATAAAATTTAAACTATAACAGCATTATTTAGTGGGTATACTTTTAGTGATATATATTTGGTTCATTGGATGAAAATAATATACAAAGTATAACATAAAATGTGTTTGGTTTTCCACCAGATAAGTTGGGTTATATTTTTATTTTTAATTTTAACCTAAGATTTTCTAAAGGATTTTAGTAGAAGAAGCTTGGAAAAATGCATTTAATCTCAAGATTAGTATAATATTTAATCTCAAGTATTTAGTTTGTGCTAAGTATAGTATTATTTTGAAAAATGAGCCGATATAAGTAGGGGAGTAAATCAGCTTGTCTAAAGCTTAATTCACCATATTTTAGTTTCAATTATAGTTTTGTAAAGTCTGCCATTAGAGTGATTACTTTTTCAAGAGTGCCCAATTTCTCTCTCTTCCCTTTTTCTCCTTTTTTCCAACAAACCGTATTACGCGGTCCAAATCGACCACAATATAAGCCCCTTTTTTAGGGTTCCAAAAAAACATCCTTACCTTTGTCTTTCAAATCCCCTTTATGTTTTTCTCTTTCCTTTTCTACTGAAATTCCTCAACTCTCATTACTTTTTTTCCTCACATTTCAGTGAAACGTAAGATTTGAGAGGCTTCAGTATTTGTAGGTCTCAAGGTAAAGCTCATTTTGGGGTACTTGAATTTTGAATCATTTCCTTGATCATATTTAGGTTTTTGTGGGTTTGTCACGGATTTTCATTCGAAAGTTGGGATCTTTGCCTAAAATTGTTCCATTTGTGTATGTAAATCTGGGGTTTCAGCTAGGAAAATCTTGAATTGTCCAATTAAGCCGTTTTTTTCCCCATCTAAATTTCGTTTTTATCTCTTGATATCTGTCCTAAAAAAGCAATATTTTGGTTTCCCTTTTTGAGAGCTTTGGGTTTGAATTTCAAGATTTTGTTGGGGGGCTATTTGATTGTTTCATGTAAAAATCAAGAAATGCCAGCAACAGATTATCAAGGGGCATCTGCATCTTTTACAACATTTGGACGGTCCATTTTGAGCATACGTAGTCGTGATCAAGTACATTCCATGGAATCTGCTCATGAGAGCACAAGCCAAGAGCTTGAGCTTGAATCTTTTCAAAAGCAAGTAGCTGAGTCTTTCAATGATTTGGCATCTGCTGACTCTGATCGGCTTCTTTCGATTCCGTGGATTAGAAAACTTTTGGATGTGTTCCTTTCTTGCCAGGAACAGTTCAGGTCCATAGTGTTTAAGAATAAAGGGTGCTTGAATAAATCCCCTATGGACCGTTACATAACGGAATATTTCGAAAGGAGTTTGAAAGCATTAGATGTGTGTAATGCGATACGAGATGGGATTGAGCTGATCAGGCAGTGGCAGAAGCAGCTGGAGATTGTTTATTATGCATTGGACAATCAGAGGAGTATCGGGGAAGGCCAAATTCGTCGTTCCATGAAAGCATTGATTGATTTGGCGATTGGCATGCTTGATGAAAAAGAGTCTAATTCAAGTTTTGCTCATAGAAACAGGTCATTCGGACGAAACAATGCTCAGAAGGATCATAATTCGTTGAGCCAATTTCGATCGTTGTCGTGGAGTGTATCGCGGAATTGGTCTGCTGCTAAGCAGCTTCAAGCAATTGGTCAAAACTTAGTTGCTCCCAAAACTAATGAAATTATTGCCACCAATGGATTAGCTGTAGCTGTTTTTACAATGAGCTACGTGCTTTACTTTGTAATGTGGGCACTTGTGGCTGCAATTCCTTGCCAAGACCGTGGCCTTCAAACGCATTTTCATGTCACTAGGCAATTCATTTGGGGTGCTCCACTTCTCTCCCTCCATGAGAGAATCTTGGAGGAGTCAAGGAAGAGGGAGCGTAGAAATGCTACTGGATTGTTGAAGGAGATTCGTCAAATCGAGAAATGTGCGCGCCAAATGAATGAACTAACTGATACGATTCACTTCCCGCTTTCAGAGGAAAAGGAAGGGGAAGTGAAGCAAAGAGTTCAAGAGCTTGGGCAAGTATACTATGGCCTAAAAGACGGATTGGACCCTTTGGAACGCCAGGTAAGACAAGTGTTTCATAGGATTGTTCGAAGCAGGACCGAGGGCCTCAACTCTATTGGATGAGGTATACATGAGTTACGTAGGTAAAAAAACCGGAATCGAGTTTCCATTTAGAGTTGTAGTAGTCGAGTGTGTGTGTGTGTGTGTGCGCAACCATTGTTGGAAGAGCAGATTATGCTCTCAGTTTTCCCCTTGTTACTTTTCTTTTATTTCTGTTTGCCCTTTTTTAGATGAGAAGAAGAGGGAGAATGAAATGGTGCAATGTCCTAAAATAGTTTATAGAGGTAAAGTTATGTATTTATTACTATGTATTATGTAAAGGATGCAAAATAGCTGGATCTTTGGTCCGTGTTGTAGTGTTCATCATAGGATTGTATTAAAGTTACTCAGTTTTCTTTTAGCTCTGTAACTGAGTTTCTTATTTTGTTTACATTGGCTGTAATTGTTGATATATATATATCAATGCATTATGCATTTTTTCAAGCTCTCGCATTCTATCTTTCTAATAAAGGAAATTAATCAGCAAGAAGGAAATTACTCTCTAAGTTGTTTAGCTGTCTATGATTCTATGAATAACCATCCATATAAAGAATCTCTTATTTTTGCTTCATTTCTCTTCTCGTTTAGCATTTTTGTTTTTAAGTATTTATGATGGTGCCAAGCTATATTTAACTGTTGTATTTCGGGCATTTTCTCCAAATAGTTTTCATATGGTTTCTGATATTTCATTGCGCGAGTATGTTTTCTTTGCATTCCATAGCCTGCTGGTCGCAACTATTTTCTCCTATTGCATGGGATTGCACTTCCTTTTTTAGTTCTCATTTTGTTCTAACTCAGAAATTACCTTTGAAATCTAAGGATCTTGATCTCTGGAATTCTTGTTTTTATTTCTGACATGAGTGCTAGCCTTTTCATCTACCGCCTCTCGGGTCAATAACAGAACTTTGTTAATGACTTATCAAAAGTTTTTTGACCAATGATTATCTGAAGAAGTTGCTGTTTTCTTGTTGAAGTCTTCTGATCTTTCAGGAATATTTATTAAACAATTCTCAGCATGTGAGTTGAAAGGTGGTTATGGTCTCAAGATCTTGGTCAAAGCTGTAGCTTTCTTGTTGACCGAGTCAAAAGTTTTCTTAATGATAGCCATGGAGGTAATTCTAGTCAAAGAAATGCATCTAAAGGTAATGACTAATTTGCCAGCATTTTCTTGCTCATTTATTTGATAGGATTTATTCAACAAGGTTTTTATATTTTTGTCTTGAGCAACATTTCAATCTCCTGCTGGTGTGGTTTATTAAGGTGTCCTTTTCTTTTTCATTATAGTGAATAAACAACAGGTGATATTGTAAATATTCTTTATATTGTCGGTGTATAAATCCGGTAACTATTGGTCATTTTAAATCAGAATCTAATTTCGGTAAAAACCTCAGTTTGAAGGTGAACTTGGACATAACTTTGTAAGCAAACTTTTGTCCATCATGACATTATAATCAAAGTATAATTGATTATGAAGCAAAGCATATATGCTTTCTATCATGTTTCTAGCATATGCTTATCCTTATTTTTACTTGCTCAATCAAGTTTTCCCCAACAATCACCAAAAATGAATCCGGAATTGCGATCCAAAGTAACAAGAGTTGCAAATGAATTCGCCTCTACTGAATTTCTTCAGTTTGAGAAAGACCGAGCTGGCTTTCTTTTCCAGTCTGCAGAAACAAACACTATGTTCATCCTCACAGCTCGTTTGAAAGGTTAGCTCTAGTGTGTTTGGAACGACGGAAGTTACTTTCAGGAAATATATTTTATGAGAAAGTTATGTCCTATTGTTTGATTACTACCACAAGGGAGAAAATGACCTCCTCACTTTATGACCGGAAGTCATTTTCTTTACAACTTTATTTTTAACCTTCCTATTACTTGCTCCATCTAATACTTATACGCTATTATTTTCTCAAAATTTCTTAAAAACACGATCCAGTTTGCTAATATTATTAGTCATCTTTAATATAAACTTTTCCCGGAAATTTTTTTTTACTCCAACCAAACACCATGAGAACAGGAGAACATTTTACATGGAACATGACTTCTGTAATACCATATACAGTCAGATGAATATGTCTTCAATGTTTCTTGCCTTAATATTATTTATGGGAGGCATTGGTTAATTTATTTGATTGTGGAAAAACTATGTGTAGGTTATACGCGAGGAAACGTAAAGATTGATATTAATGAGGAAAGGAGTATGATGGTGATAACATGTGAGAAGCCGGTCCAAGAGACTGTAGTGGTGGGGTGGAGAGTGATAAAAAAAGATGTAGAAATTAGAAAATTTGCGAAGGCTTTCAAGATTCCAAATGGGGTGATCTTGGATCAAATTATGTCTAATTTTAATGAGGAAGAGTCCATTCTGACTATAACAATGCCAAAGAGGGAGAAGGGAATTCTTGGAATTGGAATTCAGGAAGTGAAGGAGCCAGAGCTTGTTAAAGAAATGCCACAGAAACCATTGGAGGAAAAGGCTTTGGCAGAACAAGTAAGTCTAGAAACAGAAACGCGATTTCCAGGTTTTCCATCAAATATCCAAAAAGTTGATGAAGATGTGGAAAAACATGGTGTTAAAGATGAAGTTCCTCGAATGGAAACCGAAAAGCCAAAAGTAGAACACAAGAGCCAGAAGACCGATGATATGGTTGAAGAAGCAAAGGAAGCTCACAGCAATCAAATAGGTGATGATAAACATGAATCAAGGAGTTTGAAAGATGATAAAGTTTGCGAAAAAGCAAATGGAATTCGAGAAGAGGATGAGGAGAAGCTGCCTCAGAGGAGCAAGATGTTTGTACCTGTAATTGCAGGCTCAGCTGTAATTTTATCTCTTGTTGTCTTTGTGATTCATTTCATGAGAAATAAGAATCGACCTGAAAAAGAAAAGGATATGACAAAGAACATTGTATAATACAATTACCTGATTTAAAAGAATAAAAAAGAACATTGTATATACACATGTAACTTTAAAAAAAAAAAAAGTTGTGTTTTCTTTTGTTTCTAATATTCATTTTACAGTGGAAAGAGAGTTTGATGTTCAATGTTTGATGGTTGTTTTGTTAAGCTTGTAATCGATCGTGGAAACCGTAATTGAGTCTTTGAAATGATAGAAATTGACTTTGAACCTAACTCTAGACCTTGGAGTAAGGTTTGTACAAAACTATAACTTGATTGCTTAGCATGATAGGTTTGGTGCAAATAAATAGTCCCATTTCACTGGCAATTCTTTTATGCAGTCCAATTAAAACATTGTTTTCCGGATAGATGTTTCAAAATCCTTCTATCTGACTTAGTGGATTTCTTCATTCTTTACTGCAAAGTATCATAATTTTTTATCTTATAAAGGATATTTTGTCATGCCTGTATGGCTACTTCAAATTCAGAATCATGAACTCTTCTCGATGGTATGAGCTGAACTCTTCTTTGGCATCTGGGCGGGTTTAGGGGGTGGAAGGGTTGTTCATCCGAAACTCGTAAGGCAAAATCTATTTTTTACCTCTATATATTATGTTTTGAATCCCTTTGACACAGCCCAAAAACATAACTTAATGGTCAAGGGGCCCAGACTCATTTTCTTTCTAGATTAGTCCAGTTAGAGATTCTCCAAGGTGCCATAAGAGTATGAAGCAAACATATGAATAGGTCGAGTCGAGAGTAAAGGTTGAAGAGGTCACTTCCAGGCGTAGTGCAAATATTGGGTCTTAAGCTGGTATATAATATATATATTCCCTACGCCTTTTGAGATTATACATAACTGTAAAGAGACAGACTACTCCATAGTATTAGTAAAACATTACCTAAATTGAAGCTCTTTCAGAACAGCGAGTAAAATCAAATGATTCTACCTGGCACAGATGACATCTACTACAAATTTGAAAGCCTCTCATCTCTAGATTGAACAATATGAGAAGGCTACACATCTTCATATCATCTCCTAAACTAACTAACTTTCAGAGTGATTCTTTCAACAGAGACATAGTGACTTTATTGTATCTCCACTCGCTATGCTGTTTTGCACCTCAAGAAGAAGAGGTCGTAAATAAGATTAATAATTTCCCAGCATCTCCTCAATTATACCATTTCAAGATTGTTGGAAAACTAATTCAAAGTTGTAGTATAATACCAAAATTATTTAGGATTTGGTATTTGTTGTAGTTTATTTCATGTCTAAATATGATTTGTAGCTAAAATTATATACGAATATTCTAGTTGAAATATGTTTTGTACTATTATAAATAATTGTAGGGAGCTTTCAGAGAATTTATATATAATATATTTCCTACATAATTCCTTCAAAGATCAAAATGGATTTTCATACAAAGAGTCAAAAAACGAAAGCTAGTCAGATAACAACTACTTAAAAAGAAGTTGACAACTCAAGGGGATGACTAGTGACATAAGTATCGTCAATTAGTTCATCATCATTTGTTGAATGAGAATAGCTCCTCCTGTTGCCATGCAGATTATTGTATAAATCTGCCCGTAAGACCCTATCCACTGAATCACGATCGCTCAAATTAGTTATGTTTATTCCATTCGTATACTCATCCATGGGTTGATAGCTCCTCTTGTGCAGATTGTAAAAATCTGCCCGTAAGACCTTCTCCACTGAATCACGATCACTCAAGTTAATTATGTTAATTCCATTGGTATATTCACTCTGAACACCAACGGTAGACGCCATTGGTTGTTGATACACTTGATGCAGGTTTTTCGGAGTCATGAATTCATCATCTTCAGGAATAGGAAATTGTACAACGTTTCTTGAAAAGTAGGACTCATCATAACCTAGAACTGATGTGTGATATCGTGGTCTAGAACAATGATCATATGGACGCATCGTAATTCGAACATTACGCCGATAGTTTTGTCGCGAACGTCGATGATTGCCATGACCTAGTTGGGAATAAGAGAGACGAGTATGAGGATTACTCATGGTTTCTTTGATGTATAAACTAAAGAACAGGGCTAACAAAGCAGGGGACGATGTTCTTTGAGTTAATTCTTGAAAAGAAGAGAAAACAACTAAATAAATTAGAGGAAGGACAATGAACTATATATAGAGATGGCCTGTTATATTTCCTAGTTTAGTTAGGAAATTTTGTATGATTCTTTTGCACGTAATCAGTTGTATTCCTAATTTGTTTTGGATTCGGATTTACTGATTTCCTTAACATGGGCTTTGCTGGTGAACTTTACAAGGGGCATTTGCATCCGTACCCGCTTTTTGTGTCACGTTTTAACTTATACTCGCTTTGCAATTTTTTTTTAACTTATACCCGCTTTTTCGCATAACTTCAGCATACGAGACTGAAGTAGCAAAGGCAATCACGCAAAACTTCAGTATTCTAGTAGACGGGCCTGAAGCAGCTTGCGAACTTCAGCTCTATTTGTCTTTGTAACTGGGGAACTTGAGCTCTAGAGCTGAAATTTTTATTTTGTAACTCGCGAACTTCAGCTCTAGAGCTGAAGTTTTTGTCTTTATAACTGGGGAACTTCAGCTCTAGAGCTGAAGTATTTGACTTTGTAACTGGGGAACTTCAGCTCTAGAGCAGAAGTTTTGTCTTTGTAACTGGGAAACTTCAGCTCTAGAGCTGAGGTTTTTATTTTGTAACTCGCGAACTTTAGCTCTAGAGCTGAAGTTTTTGTCTTTATAACTGGGGAACTTCAGCTCTAGAGCTGAAGTATTTGACTTTGTAACTGGGGAACTTCAGCTCTAGAGCTGAAGCTTTTGTCTTTGTAACTGGAGAACTTCAGCTCTAGAGCTATTCAAATGTTTAAAATCTCTTTAGCACTAACGTGTTTCCCATTTAATTACACTTTCTAGTACTATCATTTTACCCATTTTAATGAAAAACCAGTCAATTTTCCTTCTCTCTTCTTCACATCTTCTCCTCGATCTTCTAAAAAAGAAACATAGCAGGTGAGTCGTTTCTTCGCCTAAGCTTGTGTAAAATCAAGATGCGAAAAGAAGAATTACTGAAAGTTTCTTTATTGCTGAATTCGTAAAGAGAAAAAAAATGATGTTTTGGTGGGAGAATCAGTGATTCTTTATAGCTGATTACTCACTGGTGTGCGCTACTACACACTCATAGAAGAAAACGAAGGAGGAGAAGGAGAAAGAGAAAGGGAGCTGAAGTTGATTAAAAAGTGGGTACAAGTTAAAAGTTTTAAAAAAATGGGTATAAGTTAAATGAGGGTGACCAAATAGGACGCCCCGTGCAATTTATACACCTTATAAAAGCTTTTGTTTTTGGGAAACTTACACAAATGTCCCAAATAAATCTCAACTTACCAACCTCTAGCCATTAGTTATAGATTTACCAAAACTAGCCAACAAAAATTGAAAAACCAAATAATAGGGTTCTTTCTCTCAAAGAATCACATGCAAAAATCACCTTCTATATTTTTGAGCGTGATTAGAACACTAGATACAAGACGGAAAGGAAATTTCATGAATGGGGTAGCAAATAAGGTGATGAATACAAAAATATATACAATATTCCAAAAATCTAATCAAACAGGAACCTTTTCAATGGGTATAGTTGAAATTCATTGAAAATATATAGATAAGTCAATATTCAAAATTTGAGGAAGATTGGAGGTGATTTGGACTGGTTTTGTATCTATTCAAAAAAGTCTTCTGCGACACATGTATCAAACATGTATCACGCATGTATCTCACACACATGTATACATGTATATACATGTGATACACAATTGATACAAATATGATACATATGTGATACACAAATGATACATATATCATTTTTTTCATATTCAGTTTTTACTTCGAATTTTCGATTCAAACCAGCTCAAAACTTCACCAAATCATCCTAAAACTGAGATTTAAGCTCCTTAAGTTGTGCCCAATCTATTCTAATAACACCCACTCAAAACAAAGCAAAAATTTAATATTTTTTTGCTACAAATAGTTAATTGGCTAATATTAATAATATTTTATCAATTGGCCAATTTTTATAATGAGCTACTTATGAATGGGCATAGTTGATAATTTTCCTTTGTTTTTTAAACTTGCGTAATAATAAACTATTTTATATCCTTGTTTAGTTTGACAAAGAAAAGACAACAGCAAGAAAATTAGGAATTGGTCATTCAAGATTCATTTATTGCTCTATGGTTAGCAATTATTTTTGTAACAATAAGACTACTTAACATTATTAGAGTAATCACAAAAGTCACCAAATTATTTTTATAATAAATAAGTCACTCAGTTTTGCCTAAGTATCACATAAAGTCAATCAGAAAAATTAAAAGAGACATTTTATGTGGTATTTAGGTAAAATTAAATGACTAATTGGTTTTAAAAAAAAACTGTTTAGTAACTTTCTTGTGATTCTTATGCAAAGTTGAGTGAATATTTTGTTGCAATTTTTTTTCTTTTGACTTTTCTTGATACTTAGGGAAAATTGAATGATGTTTTTGTTACAAAAATAAATTAATGACTTTTCATGCAATAAAATTAAAATTTAGTGAAATTCTTGAAATAACCCTAGACATTAGATTAACCACACTTAAGCTCAAATGTACATAGAGGGTTACAATTACAAATCAAAGAGTATATATACTATAAAGAACACTAAGTAATCTCAATTGTTATTCATATACACACAGGTGCAGCCAAAATTTTAACTTTTATGTGTTTGGAATTCTAGAATGACAATTTCAAGTGCTAATAACTGGGTTCTAAACTTAATATCTATCAATATTTAATGAATTTCTTAATATAAATACTGTTTAAACAAAAACTACTGAGTTTGGCCAAACCCGTAGTCGGGCTTCTAGCTCCGCCCATGTCCATACATATATACATAGAGGCTTCCATAACAAATCAAAGAATATACTATATACAAGTCTTGTTATGTTGGCTATCACCATTAATTTTTGGTCCCACAAGATATACTAATTTCCTTAATGACCAAAGCTCTAGCTCTATTAATAGTTAAAAGACACAAATAAACATGCTCTTCAAGCTCCTCTACTTGTTTCCTGAATCCAACATTACTCTTCTTCAACTCCTTCAACACTTGCAATGAAATGCTATCTTCCCTTCTATCCAAACACAACTGTATCATGGCCTTGTTATGTTCAATCTCGTCGTGTAATCGATCCACGAGTCTACTCATTGTATCAAAATCCCTGTTTAAAATATATGTACCTTTTGCTGCTACATCAAGTTGTGCTCCAATTTTCCTGAGAAATCCACATTTCAAGAATCGAAGATTCATGATTTTTTTCTTTATTGGATTTAAAGGTAAGCTTAATATTGCTGGTCCCATAATTATTGCAGCTAATGTATGTGCTGCTAAGACCATAGCTGCAACAGCAACTACTCCACAGGCTGCTGTTACACATACCCCTGAAGCCTTATTTACACCTTTAATCAATTTTATCTTTCTAGCCACTTTTTTCCTCTTTGATTTCAAATGTTGAAGGATCGACGAGTATTCATCGTTGATTCGTGTGAAATCCTGTTTCTTGAGGTCAGAAAATGGATTGTTGTGGATAATAAAAGATCGAAGCTCTAATACAAGGTAACCAAAATGTTGATCTGTAGAATTAGAACAATCATCGATAGATTCGAGGACTTGTTCAACAAAAGTATAGTCAGATTGGACTTGGTTGATGGATTTGAGAAGGTGGCTGCAGAATTTTGAGGCTTGTGCACTGATATTGAAGTAATTGGAGAGAAGGGATTTGAGATTATATTTCCCTGGAAAAATATTAGTTGATTCAAGAATAGATGTTATGGTTTCTTGACCTGGCTCAAGTAGGATTTCTGAGAATGTATATTGAGAGGGAGATGATGGCTGATTATTATTTACAAATAGCTGAGCTTTCAGGAAGAAATCACCATAGGATTTTGTCCTTAATGCACCTAAATATTCTTCATTGACATTCAGGCTTCTTCCCGCCTCTCTCTTCATGTTCTTCCAATCTGGAAATTAAGCAAGCAGCTTTAATTTATTAAAATAAAGATTAATCAAAAAATTAGATGGAAAATATTATTTTCTCTGATCTATTTTATGTGACACTATATATTATTTGGGGAGTGAAAGAGGTTTAAAAATATTTCAGGACGCTCGGTTCTAATTAATGGAAATTTAAAAAAAGAAGAAGGTAACTTCCACGTATAAAGAAAAAAGATGATTAACTTACCTTTGATGGTCTTACTAGGCTGGTCTCGTGTATTATCCATGTCTTTTGAAGTTAAAGCGTAGATGGTTATATAATCTTTACAACTCTAGCTAGGAGTTTGCTTCCATGCATGGAAATTAGAGAAATAGTGAGAGATTGTGACACAAAAATGTGTTTTTTAAATCCTAGGTTGTCTGTCTGAGTAGCGAACCTTTTAAAGCCACTTATAAAGAATGACAGTTTAAGAATTGTATCTTACGTTATCCCTTTAAGATGATAAACTCTATAGATTCATTCATTTAATAGGTAAGAAAGAGAGAAAGAGAGGAACTTGTGCCATATATTTGCTATGTTTTAGGCTAATATGGGGTAGGGGGTGGCTTCTTGAAACAGGCTTTAATTTATTGTCTTTATATATTATGACGAAAATCTAATGATGTATCAGGTGGTAGCTTATCTTTCCACTTTATTTTCACGGTTATATGCCTTTTTTGCTTTCTTTGCATGATTTATGTACAAAAGTCTATGCTTTGCACATTTAATGAGAACACCAATGAGAAGCAAGTTTGCTACTTGGATAATACTAATGTCAATCCTACTTTGAAATGAGAAAATGCCTTGGTGCTTGAATCATGGTATATAACAAAACCAAAACAATTAAGCAACTAATAGTCTAGCCAAATAGTTATTTTTCTGCTTTGGTCATAGGCTCATACGGCTTTAAAATATATCATTAAGGTCTAAAATTTGCTTCCTTATATATCCGACATTTTTTTTATATTTTAATAATGTGGAAATAGTAATCCTAAAATCCTTGGTTGGTTCGTTATTAGAGGGTCGGAGTAACGAAATCAAGCTGACAAATCCGGCATTTGGTTCACATATAAGTAGGGGTGTTCAAACCGAACCGGAAAACCGCACCAAATCGAAAAATCAAACCAAACTGATTAAAAAACCCGGCTAGGTTTGGGTTGACTTGGTTTGGTATTGAGTAAAAGAAACCCGAACCAAACCGACATATAAATATATAATTTTTATATATATATTTTAGACTTTATATTGATTTTTTTAAAAAAGATATTGAAATATTTGGGATCTCTCATGTGTTAACCTAGAAAGCGTACATTAACGAAAATTATTGTTAGACGACTAATAAATTAACTATCATGTATTACTAAAAAAATGTCTCCCATTAGAATATTTTAATAGATCATATGTTTGTCAAATTTTTCAATATTTACTAAACATATATTCACTTATCAATTGGAATAATATTCAGGTAACAAAAAGAACCGAAAACCCGATAAAACCGAACCAATCCAAACCGATATAATTGGTTTGGTTTGGTTTGGTTTGGTTTCGATAAAAACCGAACCAACTCGGTCCATGTACACCCCTACATATAAGCCTCTCAATGTATAGATAGATAGTCCGCACAACGTAATGAAATAGATCCCTACTAGATATAGAGCCCGTTTGAATTAGCTGATTTGAAATAGTTGATAAGCATTAGGTGCTAAAAAGCACTTTTAAGTGCTGAAACTGATTTAATAAATAAGCAGTTACGTGTTTGGATACAAGTGTTGAAATTGATAATAAGGTGTTGTAGTATTTGATTAAAAAGTGATGATAAGTTCCTTTTCTGTTAAAATGACTTCATAACCTTAGAACTGTTTACACTTATAAGGGCGTAATTTCTTCAAAATTTTAGATTCCAGATCGATTCAGATACAAAATACTCTATTTGTCCTTTTATTTTAAATACAACCGTGCTTAGATAAGATAATTTTCATGATAAATTTAATTTATTTTATGATTAGCATATAATCATAAGTTAAAATAATTAATAAATTATCAAAAGTTTCTCAATAAAAAATAAACCTAAATAGGACAAAATATTTGAAGAGAAACAAACACTGTCTTCATCACCACAACACTTAGAAAGCAATACACCAAAAAATTTGATATGTCCTTATTTATTACATACAATTCCAAGATTAATAAACAATCACATAGATACAAATATGCAAAGGAATAGAGAATTTGCTTATCTTAAATAGTCAATGAGAACTGCAAACTTGAAAAGGCGGGAGGGGGTGGGGGTAGGGGGGTGGGGTTTGAATAAATACTTGAGGCAGTGAGTATCGATGTAGGAGTTTTGTTCTAAAAAAGAATATCTTAACGATAAAATGGTAAATATCTTGGTCAAACTTAAAATGCTTATAAGCTAAAAATTCATAAGCTGACATTTGACTTATTTTTGACTTATAAACACCTGGCTTATAAGCACTTTTAACTTATCAAACGCGTAGATAAGACGAAAATTGCTTATAAGCTAGTTTGACCAGCTTATAAGCTTAGCCAAACACCCCATAATTTCCAATTCCTCAATCTATTCTTATCTAATCTTTCCATGAATCAGATGCCTCATTCCTTGGCTATTCACGCATGCCACGTCAGGTTTTTTCAATTGTTTTTCCGAGTTCTAGGGATTTCAACTTCAGATACATTATTTACTTGTATAAAAAATTTTAATTGACAAAAGAATAGAATTGTTTCTCCAATCCCCGCCCTTAATACAATTATCGACCCACTAGAGGTAATGCAGGCTTCAATTTGATCTAATGGTATCATAACCAAATTCGAAATCATTATCAAACCATACTACCCTAGTTTAAGTAAGCTCAACATCAAAACTATGTGTCTACATTGTGGATGTTATTATCTTCTTGTGTATGAAGTAGAGATTCTCAATTTATAAAAGTCATACCTTTTCTTAAAAGCAAGGGATTTGTTAAATATGAAAAAGATTTATATTTTCCTTTAAGAAAACGTGAAAAGCAATTATGGTAAACTCTTTTTCCTTCTTCCAAGAAAAAGTAAAATCCAATATGGTAAAAAAACCAGGACAAACCCTAACAAATCTCCCTTCGCCCCGAATTTTCTAGGCAAAACTTGATCCCCCTTCTTCACATAACTTTCATCATTGCTGCTTGTCATGGTTAAAAATAGGTATGGGTTAAAAATTGGAACCTCGTGCGTTAAAGATGAGCACTGGTTAAAAATATTAGAGCACCTCTTCATAATTAAACAGGGTTAAAGTGGAGCTCATGCATTAAAAGTGAGCATGAGTTAAAAGTATTGGAGCCCAAATATGAGTTAAAAATGATTTTCATTTTTAATATGCAGCAACTCAAGTTTTGAAAGTATGGTTGAAATTTGCATCCACATTTACTACTCTTGACATTTTTTTATGATAAAAATCTCATTATCGTCAAATTGGCTATAGCTTGATCTGAACCCGCCTTGAAACTGTCTACGACCTTACTCTGATATCACTTGTTGGGATCGAAAATAACAATGCATCGTATAAAAGCTAACAAAGCAAACCTTAGTGATGATGAATTAGAAAATCTAAAAAAGTCTAATAAAAGAGGCATAATATCTTTAATATAGTTTGATCAATTGTACGGGCTCTCGTCACCTCGCACATACGTAGTCCCCACAACAAGTAGCGCACATCAAATATATCACCTATGGATAATTTCCTTCTCACAAAGTTAGACAGGAGACTTACCTCGTCTCAAAGCTTGCTTTCCTGTCCAAAATTATGCTTTCAATCCTCAACTCGGTGTCAAACGACCCGAACTAGTCAAATGTTTATACAGTAGTCAATACATGCTCAAGAGTTCACATCCTAACTATTAAAGTGAATTTCCAACCCAATTTGAAGAATTCCTAAAATTGACTCCCGGGCCCACGTGCCGGATTCCAGAAATTTTCGAAGATAAACACTACTCATAATATCATGAACTCAAATATATGATTTGTTCTCTGTTCCATGCCCAAATTCGTGGTCAAAATCCAAAAATATAAATTTCTAGGGTTTCCCTCAAAATCCCAAATTTCTACAAATTTTCAATTTTAAATCCATATATAATCCAAATGTTTAACCTGCAATAGGTGGGAATTACTTACCTTGACATAGATGATGAAGATAGAACCCCAAAGACAAGACCGACTCCCATGGAGGAAATGAAGTGAAAATGGCCAAAATCCCATTTTTTAAAAACCTCACTGCCCGGGTGACCTTTTTCGCGATCGCGGGAACACCTTCGCGATCGCGACCAAATTCAGTTGACCCAACTTCTCTTCTACACGAACGCGACAAAGGCGATGCGATCGCGAACCTCTGCCCGATCAAACTACTCGAACACGAGCCCAGCTCTGCGAACGCGAAGGCCAAACCTTCATGTCTCAGACCAATGCCTTCCGCGATCCCGTACTTACCCCTGCGATCGCGAAGAACAACTTCGCCAGCACTCAGTCAGTACTATGCGATCACGTTTTTATCTAACGATCGCGATGAACAACCCAAACACCAGAAACCAACAATCATAAAACAGGGGAATTTGGTCCGAAATATGCCGGGGCCCCCGGGACCCCGTCCAATCACACAACCCAGTCCCAAAACATAACACGGACCTGCTCAAGTCCTTAAATCACATCAAACAACATCAAAATCATGTATCTTACCCCAATTCAAGATTAATGAACTTTAGAACTTCAAACTTTGACATTCGATACTGAAACCTATCAAATCACGTCCGATTGACCTCAAATTTTGCACGCAAGTCACATTCGACATTGCGGACCTTCTCCAACTTTCGAAATCGGAATCCGACTCCGATATCAAAAAGTCCACTCCCGGTCAAACCTTCAAATTTCTAACTTTCGCCAAATGACACCGAAATGACCCACGGACCTCCAAATCCACTTTCGGACGCGCTCCCAAAACCAAAATCACCATATGGAGATATTCCTAGATCGGAATCCAAAACAAACATAGATAACTTGAAATACACCTCAACCCAAATTTATGAAATTCTTTCAAAATGCCAACTTTCACAATAGGCGTCGAAACGCTCCCCATTCATCCGAAACTCGATCCAGACATACGCCCAAGTCCGAAATCATCATACGAACTCGTTGGAACCTTTAAATCTTGATTCTGAGGCCGTTTACTCAAAAACCACACTTTAGTCCATTCTTCCAACTTAAATCTTCCGAAATGAGAATTTTCTTTCCGAATCAACTTCCCGAAATTCAATTCCAACCACGCGTGCAAGTCATAATACCTGAAGTGAAGCTACTCAGGCCTCACACCACTGAACGATGCACTATATATCAAAAAGACCGTGTCGGGTCGTTACACTCTCTCCCACTTAAACATATGTTCGTCCTCGTACGTGCTAAGAACTGCTCCTTAATTTGCTGACATCAGTGGTCAACACCTCGTGCATCTACCCCTGCTACCGCAACCATGTTGGGCACCTCCGCTCAAGAAACCCTGCAAATTTTCTTTTTTATTTTATCAAATAAGCATTAGAGCCAAATTTCAACATCTGAAATCCTCTACCAGGTCTGTTTCCAACATACGAAAACCATATCCATCACTACACAATGTACCAATACATGATTGTATCCTCTTACCGAATTCACACCATCCATCGCATTATTCACATGACCATCATGAAATCCCCTGACAACGATAGCCAAAATCCCACGGATCTGATGCCCACAACACACATCATGAAGCATATAAGTCCCGTTTCAGCTCTCGCAATACTGCCACGACAACTGAGATGCATAGAAACTCGTAACCACCTGCCGAATCACAATTCATGGAGTCTATCCTCCCGACAAGAACCATTACCTCATTCTGAACTGAATATCGATATTTACTCTTATGCCTCATATAAATCTGATCACATTGATCCCAGGTCCAATAATCTCATCTCACCCAATACAAGCTGCTCATGCAATAAGCTACCTCAGACACTGCCAAAAGTCTCATATACTGCCACAATGTGCCAACAAGATACAAACTCGAATGTGATACATAAGGGAACGAACTCTAGAAAGAACATTTCAACCCGCGCAACTAATTTAAACAACCGAAAAGATATTATGAACCTTCCTCAGAAAATGAGAAGCAAAACACACATTAATAGATGTCGAAAATTGTACTCAACATCACATTGTTGTGGCGTGCAACCCAATCCAACCATGATACCGTTGTGGCGTGCAACCCGATCTAACCATGATACCCTTGGCAGCGTGCCACCTGATCCAAAAAATATACCCGTGGATGCGTGCCACCCGATCCACACATAATAATCTATAAGAAAATACTTACCGAGCAAAAATGCTCATAACTATGAAATACCCGAATATCGACCACAAGCACGCGAAGTGCATAATACAAATCATGGAGAGACGGATAGCGCCATATTCTACGAAACTCAAGCACAACTACGGTGCAATAAATGACCAGTATTTCGAGAGCCATCTTGCTCTCACAACACAAATTACACGGGATCTCAATACGAGTGCAAATAATCTAACCACCTCACAACCCACCTGGCATAATATAGATTACACGGAATAGCTGAAGACATAAATAACATCCAGGGCCCGAAGATTCCTTTGTAAACAACGCTAAGCTAAAATGAACACATCAGGCCTGATATAGAGCCAACATTCACATTTAGATCCACCCACGGACCTCCAGCTGATTCTGACTGTACCACACTAGGCTAATAACCTTTCAAGGATCCACACTAACCCATTTTCCCATGACACACAAGAATAGCTGTCAATCCGGCACAAACATCCATAGTTCATAACCAAATAAATAGAGCGTCTTCCAGGCCTAAACTATCACATTAGAGATAATACTATAATCTCCATACTTGGTTCCAATCTTCAATCAATCAAGTGACTATAGTTCACACTTATATCATCTTCCCGTGGGATACGCTCCCACGACCTTCCGCATCGGGTAACAAGTCTACACATATATGCCACCGGTCATACTAATGATGTAAAGCAAATCGGAAGTCCGCAAATAAAAATACAAAGCCCCTTACACAAGATACCGATCTCAGGTGACTTTAAAGACAATACCAGCTTCCTCTGACATCTGAATCCTTTCCTGCTCATCCAATCTCGTAACATTCTTATTTACACCGAACCGCAACCTTGATCCTCAACTTCCAATTTCCATGTCGCTCACTACACCAAACTTGCCAATACGCGAGAATACAAGAAATCCATCATAACTCCTGAGCCACTAACAAAAAAAACACTCCAACATATAGAAACCCTTCACTTAACTCATTTCAGGAGAACCATTGCAACGCGTGATTGAATTCCCATAACCGCAGAAAATACAATCCTCGAGTAGTGGTCTAAACCACCAAAATTCTTCTGGGATCCATCTACTCACAACAAGCCAAAATACTCGAATGCCTCCATATAAAATTAATTACGGCGGCCGTCAAGACCTGCACGTACTGCCACAAATCACATGTTTAACAACATGCTGAAGAAACTGATCGTTGCCACCATCATGCCAATTCAACCATTGCTAACCGACCCGACTTCTTCTAATTTACTCTGGACTTTCCTTAGGAATAATAATAGCTCCACTTAAAACATAACGACCCAGATCCGCACTCATCCTGAGTGACCTTATTTCACGAGACCACGCTGTGTCAAAAATCCATGAACCATCTCATACTCTCCTTGTGCGCATATCCGCTTCTTCAACTGGTACACCCATTCTGAAAATTCCTTTATGAACTCGAAGTTATTTTGCTCCCATTCCTCCAATGCTACACCATAGACCGATGATAGCATAGAACACTCCAAGACCCTTTCATAATCCACTACAAAAGCTCGATACTTAACTATACCACGGACCCAAAATCCTTAGGCACCGCACTTTTATTTTGAACCTACTAGGACCATTCTTGAGAGTCACCCACGCTGATTTGTTCTCGAACATAATCAAAATCCAAGGCCCTGCTAGCACATGAACACCCTCTCCAAGAGCAACCGGTTGAATTCTTATCTTTATACATCACATCCACACAAAGCATAGACTTTGAGTCTTCCAAAAAACTGAATACCGATAAGGCCAAATATAACACACATTCCTCAAATCCTTTGCTCAAATTACCACATATGTTTTCTTTCCTTAGTCGTAATAACCCATCGATACACCGATAACCAGAAACCGCACAAGTAGACAACCACGCAATCCAATCATAGACGGTGGGGCTCTCCCACTTAGCTTGAAGCTACAATTACATAATCTGGGACCCACCGAGATTCCTTCTTCCCCATTGACATCATCTAAAAGTCCAACAACGCATTCCAACTCGCAGTCATGTTGCATCCAAATATAAATCTGCGGACCTAGACACTATTATTTCCAAATGGCTCCAGACTTTCCTTAAAGCGTGTGGCCATCCTGTCACAGAACCCATATGTTACTCTGCCACTCTCCCACTTTGGTTAAACCCTATCCTTTAAGAAACTCCTCGACTTCTACTTTTAACACTTGACCTTCTAGTGATTCAACCATCGCAAAACACCTCCCACATGTCCTTCCTCGTCCTTTGCTGCCCAATCGTTGCCCCAAATCTGAATCCATCTCTATAACACCCAAACAAATGAGTCTCTACCAACTCTAAACCTCTTAAAAGATCATCGTTCTCGAGCCATAAATACTAGAAGTACCAAATTCGATTTCGAAATCACTACACTCCGTTATCTTTGACAACAACATTTCAGGCACCATTTCCCAATACCCTGCCCCGAAGGCAATTGAAGGAAACCATAACATCGACGAACATAGCACATTCAACAAGGACAACGACACCACATCACATATGAAAATTCCACCATGCTTAAAAATACCAAGTCTCGTTACTCCATCAACCCAAATCTGAACATTCCTAGTCCGATTGCCTTTTCTCTGCCGGAAATAACATACTGATTATCTGAATCATGCACTAAGTAATACCTCCTTTCAGGTCATTCACTACCTCGACGCCTAGACACGCATCCTACCATTCCAAAAACACTATGCAATAGCAGCGCACGAATCGTCATAACAATCAGTGCCAAATCTCAAAACCTTAGGTAACACCAATGCTGAGCTGAACAACATGACGACTTTTCGCAAGGCGACGGTAATAGCCCAATCAAATACGTAGGTAGAAACATCCTGCACCATATCTGTAGTACCATGACAATTCCTCGATTCTCAATCCATAACAAGCGTTTCACGTCGCATAAGACTGAATAGGAAAGAAATTGAGGTACAAGCCTCAGAAGAATCAATTCGCACGATGAGGAATCAAGAAGGGAAGTTCTCCTAACCGCCTTGTAGACTCTCGAAGATAAGTACAGACGTCTCCGTACCGATCGGCAAGACTCTGCTATACTTGCTCATGACTCGTGAGAACTAAGTGAACCTAGTGCTCTAATACCATGTTGCCACGACCCAAAATCCATTAAAGGTTGTGATGGCCCCGCACACCGCCGTCAGGCAAGAGTCAAGACAAAAATAAATACTTAATTTGATTCACGTTTTAATTTTTTTGAAATCATATTTATTTTAATTTAATAGCAAAAGATGGAATACACTGAGTAAATAATGATATTTTTAACAATTTCAATACTATGCAACCAATAATTATCCCAAAATTCGGTGTCACAAGTGCATGAGCATTAACTAGGAATATGAAATTTAATACAACATCTGTCCGGAATACAAACTGGATAGGAAAATACAAATACTCTGAAGGACACTCTGCCGGCTGCGGGTCGTAATAAGGAATGCAGCTCACCTAAGTCCCCATATGCATACATGTCCCATTCTCTCACAAGGCCACTAGTCATATATGTACATGCACAAAAATGTGCAGCAAGTGTAGTATGAGTACGTAAATCAACGTGTACCTAGTAAGTATCTAGCCTAATCCCGGAGGAGTAGTGACGAGGGATCAACATCGACACTCACTAGTGGTCCAATAACATCAGGTACAGTAAAGAGGTAATATAAATATGGGGCAGAGTAAGAAAATAAAATAAACAAGTATAAATCACGTGGTACAAATCACCCCTCTTTACGAGGAACTCAAGCTCTCCATTAGAAATTCCCTCCTTAACCGGAGCATATATATAGATACAGTGAATCTCATCAAGTAGATTTCCATAATTCAAATCCGAAAAACTCACAGATACACTGGCTTCTTTCCAAGTATTACACACGATTTCATGAGGATATGATATAGGTATGCTGAGGCGTACAACCTGATCCAACATAATAATTAAACTGTGCACCGATGAGGGTCGAACGACGCGAACATAGATGCATCTATTAACCTGCCGAGGCGAACGACCCGCTTCCATGAGAGTGTGGCACATAAATCCTGCCGAGGCGAACAAACCGATCCCATAAGATGAGAAATACATAATCCTGCTGAGGTGAACGACCTGATCCCATTAGAATAAGAAGTTTTGACGGGTTTTTGGCCCCACTCACGAATAAAGGTGTGAGTTGTAATTTCTTTAATAAAAACCTTTCAATGAAATATATATATATATATATATATATATATATATATATCAGAGACATGCCTTAAGAGGAGGAAAACTATCCGATATCTAATCATGAACCCGTGAAGTTTCTACAATAGCAAAGTCTAATCTCAAGTAGAAATGTAAAACAGAGGAATTTAATAGGCAAGGGACTACTCAATTAGTACATCTATAGCATGATGTGAACATAAGTCTACACGGATGTCACGACCTAGTTTTTCCTCCGTTGGGTATCGTGGCGGCACTTAGTCTTAAGGACTAGGTAAGCCTATTATTAACAAACATCAACTACTATAATATAAGAATCATTTAAGTGCTTTTTGAATTAAATCTCAACACTTTACATTTTTTCCCAAAACCCGGTAAGTACAAGTCATAAGCTTTAAAGAATTACACTAAAACTCCTACAAATATCACTGTTCAGAAATAAGTACAATAGTGCAACAGAAAAATAAGATGGTGACTCCGAAACCGCGAACGCTGAAGCGATTTTACCTTGAGTCTCCACAACAACAACCGCGCTCCTAACAATCAATCAGCTGGCTATGCGAAAACCTGAAATCTGCACAAAAATATGCCAGAAGAGTAGTATGAGCACACCACAGCGGTGCCCAGTAAGTATCAAAACTAACCTCGGTGAAGTAGTGATGAGGACTAGTCAAGACACCCCCTGGTCTAACAATTAAACAGAACATGAGATCTATCTAAAGACTGCACGATATAATTAACAACATAACAACACAATGCGGGAGGAAATGCAACAAATAATCAACGGAACATCATAATACTACGCAGAAGAATAAACGAGAACACAAGCCAAAAACCGAAAACCACAATACAGTAAGAACAAATAGTCACTCAGTACTACAATAATTTTCACCTCAAACCTTAGTCAACAACTCCGACAATTTAGTCAATTCTTCAAAGGTAACCTTTCACCCGCGAATTTATATTGAAAACTTTAAAGTATAATCATTTTTATATAGAAAACTTCCTTTAGAAGTTACTTCCTTCGATTATATATATATATATATATATATACTGTGCAGGAGAAAAATCTTTGAACGTAATCCCTTCAAAACCAAGGGCTTTTAAAAATATACTTTTTCAATAGATATCTTTCGAACTTAGTTTCCAACAGAAACAAGTGGATGACATCACCCTTTGCGCTTTTACTCTCGTCCTCCCCATAGAAATCAACAGAAACGACACGTAAATTAAGCAAATTATGCAAGTAAAAGACATGGACAGTGCAACAACAATTGAGATAAAGGTCAAGTACAGGACAATAACAATAAGTCACACAAAATATGTAAGTACAACAATAACAGCTCAAAGTAAGGGCACAACGTATACACGGGGAAACAAATATCACATCATAATGCATGTCCCTCGTCCTCACCTGCACGGAAACACCCTTCATGCCATGAACTCACAATAATATGGCACGTCATCACCCTTCGTGCTTTTACTCTCAATAATATGGCACGACATCACCTTCGTGCTTTTACTCTCTCATAATCATGGAACGACATTACCCTTCCTGCTTTTAATTTGAATAATATGGCACGGCATCACCCTTCGTGCATTAACACTCACAATATCGGCACGACATCACCCTTCGTGCTTTAACACTCACTCACAATATCACGCACGACATCACCCTTCGTGCTTTTACACTCTTTCTCACCCAAACAAATGGAATGACAACATCCCGACAAGGAAATCAACAACATAAACAATAATAAAAACCATACTGTCCCGGCAAGGGAGTCAACAATGAAAACAATATAATCCCGGTAAGGGAAACAACTATAACTAATCTTGCTGAATTAATTAGCTTCACGAAATAAACCTCAACTTGAACAAATACTCAGCAATAGGCAATACCAAGGAAATACTATCAACATAGATAATTATTAAGTTAAGCCTAAGTAGTTCTCAATAAAAGGTCATGTCAATCACAATATACGACTCACAGGCATGCTTGACACCGACGTATAGATACTCGTGCAAAAGGAACAATAAATGAAGAGGAATACCAAGCATAAAGAAAACAACTTACCCAGAGAGAACAAGACGTAACAACGAATCATATATATTCCAGTCAACAATAACAAGCCAACACAAGTCAATTAATTCCAAGTAAAGGCAAGTCGGCCAAGATATAGATTATCCAAATTCCCTTTTAAGGTTGAGCAATTGGGGGGGGGGGGGGGGGGGGGGGGGTGTGTTCTTTCAACAATTCAAGGAAAGGGTAAGCCGCAAAAGATGATAATAATTCCAATTACTGCTAACAAGTTATAGGCCACTAATTTTAGCTAAATAGGAAGTTTATGAAGAATATATAGCATGATGATAGAAGAGGGAAAGTCTTCAGTTAATTCAATTAAGATCAAATACACAACAAAGGAAATCTTAAAGCAAGTAATTCTAATTCAAGCAAGAAAGGATCGAATTAGCAATCAGGAACACAGTCATACTAATTAAAATTTCATATACCAGAAGTATAAGGGCCTAACAACCCTAAAAGGCCAACCTTCTACAAATAAATCAGTGTACGCACTCGTCATCTCGCGTACATGGGCTACAATCAACATAGAAAACTCAAATCCTAAGGGGTATTTCCCCCACACAAGGTTAGGCAAGATACTTACCTCGAAGACGACAACCCGGTACTCTAAAATGGACTTCTCGACAGAAAAGGTCTCCGGACGGCTCAAATCCAACTAGAACAACTGCAAAACACACATAAAACTTATAAGGAACTATTCCGGATAATAAAGTTTCGATCTTTACAAGAATCTAAATTTTGATCCAAAAGTTGACCCCCGGGCCCGCACCTCGGAACCCATCAAATTTTATAAAATCCGAATACCCATTCCAATACGAGTCCAATCATATAAAATTTATCAAATTCCGATACTATTTCGTCCCTCAAATCATGAAATTTCGTTTTGAAAATTTTCTTCAAAAACTAAATTCTTCCTAACTAAAAACACAATTTAAATGATGAAAACAAGGACTAATTCATGGAATAAATTTAATTCTAGTTGAAGAACACTTACCCAATCGAATTTTGTTAAAAAACCCACCAAATATCGCCAAGAACCGAGCTCTAGAAGTCAAAATGTGATAAAAATGGCCAAACCCTCAATTTTGGGATATATTCTGCCTGCCCAGATATTTAAGCATCGCGATCGCAAGAGGTTGCATGAGATCACATAGAGGGAAATAGTTACTGGCCAAAATGTGCTACGCGATCGCGTAATATTACATGCGATCGCGAAGAAGGAACTGCCACTGTCTAAAAGTGCACAATGCGTTCGCGAACATAAGAATGCGATCGCAGAAGGGAAAAGGGCGGATCACAAGCTGGTATGGTTGGGCTATGCGAATGCGTAGATGGGCCATGTGAACGCGGAGGAGGAAGAAATATAACTATGCGAACGGGGGCTTGAGATATGCGAACATGAAGAGAAAGAAGGAGCAGACCTTCGAGATCGTGTTTAGTGCTATGCGATTGCATATAAGGAGAACCAGAAGACAGAACAACAGTTCAAACAGAGGGAAAAATGCCCCGACGCCCATCCGAAACGCACCCGAGGCCCCCGGGACCCCGTCTAAACACACGAACAAGTCATATAAGCTAATACGGACTCGCTCGAGGTCTCAAATCACATCAAACAACGTCGAAACGACGAATCACACCACAATTCGAACTTATGAACTTTCAAGTCTTCAAATTTCTAAACTCGTGCCGAAACCTATCGATCCAACCCGGAATGACGCGAAATTTTGCAGACAAGTCCTAATTGACATTCGGGGGCTACTCCAACTCTCGGAATTGCATTCCAACCCCGATATCCCAAAAAGTCAACTGTGGTCAAACTTCTCCATTTTCTAAACTTCAAACTTTTCCAACTTTCGCCGAATTACCTCAAATTACTCTACGGACCTCCAAAACCAATTCCGGACGCGCGCCTAAGTCTAAAATCACCATATGAAGCTGTTGACATTATCCAAAACTCCTTCCGAACCAGTTTACACAAAAGTCAACCCTCTGGTCAACTCTCACAACTTAAGCTTCCAAAATTAAAATCCCTCTCCCAATTCGACTCGGGATCATCCGGTAACTGAATCCCACCATGCACGATATACACAATGTGAAGCTGTTCATGACCTTACGCCATCGAATGTAGCTTAATTCTCAAAACGACCGGTCACGTCGTTACACCGGACAATGACATGAATGTAGCTACGTAGGGGCTCTCATCACCTCGCGCGTACGTAGCCCCCACGACAAGTAGCACACATCAAATGTATCACCTAAGGGTAATTTCTCCCTCACAGAGTTAGATAGGAGACTCACCTCGTCACAGAGCTTGCTTTCCGGTCCAAAATTATTATTTCAATCCTCAACTCGGTACCAAACGACCCGAACTAGTCAAATGTTATATACAATATTCAATACATGCTCAAGAGTTCACATTCTAACTATTAAAGTGAATTTCCAACCCAATTTGAAGAATTCCGAAAATTCACCCCCAGACCCACGTGCTAGGATTTCGGAAATTTTCGAAGATAAACACTACCCATAACATCATGAACTCAAATATATTATTTGTTCTCAGTTCCATGCCCAAATTCGCGGTCAAAATTCAAATATATAAATTTCTAGGTTTTTCTTCAAAATCTCAAATTTCTACAAATTTTCATGTTTAAACCCATATATAATCCAAGTATTTAACTTACAATAGGTGGGAATCATTTACCTAACATAGATGATGAAGATGGAGCTCCAAAATTTCTCCAAGACTAGCTCCCATGGAGGAAATGAATGAAAATAACAAAAATCACGTTTTTAAAAACCTCATTGCCCGGGCGGCCTTCTTCGCGATCACGAAGACCAAATTCAGCTGCCCCAACTTCTTTTCTATGCGAACGCGACAAAGGCGATGCGATCGGGAACCTCTGCCTGATCAAACTATGCAAACGCGAGCCCAGCTCTGCGAACGTGAACGCCAAACCTTCACGTCTCAGACCAATGTCTTCCGCGATCACGTACTTACCTCTGCGATCGCGAACAACAACTACGCTAGCACCCAGTCAGTACTATGCGATCGCGTGCTTATCTACGCGATTGCGATGAACAACCCAAACAACAGAAACCAGCAATTATAAACAAGGGGAATTTGGTCAGAAACCATCCAAAAACACACCCCGCCCCCCCGGGACCTCGTCCAATCACACAACCCAGTCCCATAACATAACAAAGACCTGTTTGAGGCCTCAAATTATATCAAACAACATCAAAATCATGAATCGCACCCCAATTCAAGCGTAATGAACGTTAGAACTTCAAACTTCTATATTCGACGCCGAACCCTATCAAATCATGCCCGATTAACCTCAAATTTTGCACGCAAGTCACATTCGACATTGGGACCTACTCAAACTTCCGAAATCGGAATCCGACCTCAATATCAAAAAGTTCACTCCCGGTCAAACATCTAAAAAACCTTCAAATTTTTAACTTTCGCCAAATGATCCCGAAATGACCTACAGACCTTCAAATCCACTTCCGGACGTGCTCCCATTACCAAAATCACCATATAGATCTATCCCCAAACTCGGAATCCCAAACGGACATCGATAACACTGAAATACACCTCAACCCAAATTTATGAAATTCTTCCAAAATGCCAACTTTCACAATAGGCGTCGAAATGCTCCCGGGTCATCCGAAATCCGATCCGGACATACGCCCATGTCCGAAATATCATACGAACTTGTAGGAACCTTCAAATCCCGATTCCGAGGTCGTTTACTGAAAAATCACACTTTAGTCAATTTTTCCAACTTAAAGCTTCTGTAATGAGAATTTTTCTTTCCAAATCAACTCCGAACTTCCCAAAATTCAATTGCGACCGCAAGTCATAATATCTGAAGTGAAGCTACTCAGGGCCTCACACCGCTGAACAATGTGCTAGATCTCAAAACGACCGGTCGGGTCGTTACATTATTGTTGTGCATGAAGAAAAGATTCTCAATCTATAGAGGTCATAACCTTTTCCTACAGGTAAGGAGTCTGTTAAAGATGGAAAAGATCTATATTTTCATTGAAGAAAAAGTGAAAATCAATTATGGTAAATTCTTCTCTTCCTTCAAGAAAATGTAAAATCCAATATGGTAAGAAAATCAGGGAATCCCTAGCACAGTCAGGCGAAAGATACTCTTAATATGGTGTAATATTGTATTTTTTGGGCCAAATCTGCACGATTTCACTAAAAGGCCTCAAAACATGTTAATATGGAACTTTATTTATACACCTAACAATCTCCCGCTTGAATTAAGTTCCATGTGGCCATCACCATGATCCACATGTCTCTTCTTAGACTGAGTTCCACGTGTCCATCACCAGATCCATGAGTCTCCCTCGAACTAATTAAGTTCCACGTGGTCATCAGTATAATCCACGGGTCTCCCCTTGAACTAAGTTCCATATTGCCATCACCATGATCCACATGTCTCTTCTTGAACTATGTTCCACGTGCCCATCACCAGATTCATGGGTCTCCCTCGAACTAAGTTCCCCGTGGCCAATTACCATGATTACGAGGTCAATTTGATAGATTCAACGTTTGTCACCCAGATGACCAAGTACTATGGCCACTGAAGCCCAGAGCTAGCTTCTTCTTATGCGCGTGTATCTCCAAGCTAAAGGGAGTAAATCGAGCCCCATGCCATCATTCCTCCATTTTCATACTCATCTCGTCGAGTTATTCGCTCTGATGTCAATTTTTTTATGCTCAACCAATCCAAAAATACAATTAACATGGTATGATATTATCCGTTTTGAGCCAAGTTCTATGATTCTCCAAAAAGCTTCACACTATTAATAGATCCCTACACTCTGATTATATGTATTTTTTTCAACAACCAATTACTTAGGATGCCTATTTAGTAGCTAATGCAAATTAAGGAAGTAATGTAATCAATATAGAGTAATAGTAGCACCAGTCGAGCACATTATTGATCATGATCGATATGGGATATGGCTGGAGTTGAGTTGTAATGAACTGTTACGGAGCTTGAAGGAGGCTCCCTTAGCTGCTTCAAGTTAATTAGGTTGGAAGAACAATTTTGTTAAGCAACTTCAGTTAACAGAACTTCCCATGCCATGCATATCTCTTTGTTTTCCAATACGTAAAGAATATATAGTTACGTTGATGCTGATGCCGTCATTCATGTTTATCTCTCCCTCATTTTAAGCTTCTCTTTCCTACTTCATCTTCTTGAATTCTAGTTTATTTCTGTTTATTTTATCCTCTTGCCTATTTGGCGTTGGTCTAGATATACTACGTACGTACATCTTATTTTTCTTTGTTTCTTTCTTTTCTAGTCCACACCTAGAGGAAAGGCGTTATGCCACGTGTATACCGCAAATAATGTTAGTATTTAGATACCCGAAAACGAAATTAGATGAAGTATGTAAGTGAATACATGCATTTTTCCGTGGTAAATAACAATACATGCTTTTAGTGAATATATGAATTATGAAAAATTCACAATATTGTGGAATATTAAAAATTAAAGTACAGATCCAGAAACTTGTTAGCCAATCTGTATTGCTGTAATAAGCAATAAAAAACAGTAAACTTTCTGAAATAGAAATAGAAACAAAAACTTAATAGAACCAGTATGACGAAATAAATTTTGGAAAAATAATGTCGGAATAAATCGAGCCCACTGAATGTACAATGTGTTCTTAAGAAAATTATTCCCCTCAAGTACCCGAGGTGTTGAAATATTATCCTCCCAGGATAGAACGATTTAACTCACCAGTATATTGATACCAAAAACTCCGGTGAACTTCGAACCACTCAATGATCGTAAAACACACTTGATGTTGTTGTGCAGAAGAAGAAGATAATCAGAAAATTTTGTACGAAAAGACTATGGGATTCAATGCGTATTTATGGACTTTCTGGCACTATTTCTGAAAAGGTTTGTAACCTTTCAGAAACAGCCATGGCTGTTAGGAATAATTTTGTTTGAAATATTGCGGGAAAACGGATTTAAAAAATTCGAGAAAGAAAATGGATCGGACCGGGTTGGATCGCGGGTCCTAGGTTATTCTGGATTGAATTTTTATTAATTAATTAATTAAATAATTGAAAGGAATTTTGTCCAAAAAGATTAATCAATATTGCCCAAAGCCGAAGCTGAGCCGAGCGACGACGACGCGAGGCTTGCCTTCTTCTTAACTCTTTAAGAGCTAGAAGAAGAGCAATTGTATATATACCCCTCAAAGTCTTTTCTTCTTACGATATGGGACAATGTCCCTTTGTGAAGGAGGGAAATTTAAATATTTTATTTTTTTTCCATTTCCCATTCACCCTTTATAAGCTAAACCAAGTTTAAAAAGCCCAACAAAACTTTTATCTATAATTAAATAAAATATGCTTCACCACTTAGTGATCTCTTTCGATAATACTTAAACAAAGTTGAGTAACTTTTAGTTACAAAAAATGTGACTTTTATGATATTTAAAACAAAGTTAAGTGAATTTTTCTAATTACAAAAGAATATATATAGCTTAGTGGCTCTAATGCAATAAAGTGAAAATGAAGTAATCATTCATGAAATTCACTCTGTAATTGAAGATACAATAATAAGTAACTCCATTTCTAGAAGCTTATTAAACTTCTGGATCATATGTTAAAGACAAACTCAACATGCACTAATAATGGTGAGATAAAAACAACCTAATGCAAGATTTTCTAAGGTGGTGATGAGACAGTAAAAGACAACAAGAATGGTTACGAGGAAGAGTGCATGCATGGAGAATGTTTGGCAAAATGGCGGCGGCCGAAACTGCATTACTATTTTCGTTACAATTCTTTAACATAAGGAAAGCTAATGACGTCTTCATAGGATTGCAAAACCTAACAAAAAGCCAAAAAACAAGAGGAAGAAAAATATAGTTCTATAAAAACCAGGTTTTCAAGTGCTAACGTCCAAGTAATTTAGGTATTTATATAGTTATACAATAGTTGTAGCGTCTAAGAATATGTTATAAATGTATACCTAGACCTGCTTTAGAGATAAGGGCGAAGCTAGAGTATTAAATACGACCGATTTAGATGAACCTAATTGCTTTTGTTTATAAAATTTTATATTTGAATTAAAAAATTTATTAAATATATATATAAATATTTATTTGTGAACCATATAACTAAGACGAGCAATGAACTTGAGAGTATCAGAACTCATATACTTCAAATTCACGTTCCGCCGCTGTAATCAGACTAGCGATATTGGCTCAAATTTTTATCAGATCCAAACGAAATGTATTTTACCAGTATTCTATGTGTTTTGTTTTTAAGCGTTTTTATGACACAATAAAACTCAAGTCTTAACATGACTAAGTTACAATGTACTCTTTACACTCGAATTAGGTCTTTAAGTAGTAACTTCATTAATTGGTAATAATTTAATATGTTAAATTATAGTGCTAGTATAACAACTTTAAACGTTTTCAATATTGTGTACAGTGGCGTAGCCACCCTATACTGAGGGTGGTCAAGCACATATCCTTTGCTGAAAAATTATACTGCATATAGAAGTTAAATACTGCTTTATCTGCTTATATATTATATTTTGAATACCCTTATCAAAATTGAGTGAAGCAGTCATGTGTGGTCTATTTGTTAAAATACACGGGGCGCCCTATTTGGTCGCCCATATTTAATACACTTTTAAAAATTCTTTTAGCTTGTTCCCACATTTTAAACAACTTCGGGTCTCTTTCTCCTTCTCCTTCTCCTCCTTCGTTTTCTTCTTCTCCTTTATTTTTTCTTCGGGTGATAATAATTTTATATGGTGGTTGTGAATATATTTTAATGTTGTTTATGATATTTACAATCGTGAGTTGTTATGACGCTTTATTTTTTACTATTGCTTAGGGTTTCTTCTTCTTATTTTCCTTAATTGTAAAATGGGTTCATTATATTTATTGTTGTTTTGACAAATTGATGATTGGGGTTTGTTCCTGATGATATTTGGAGGTTATGTTTCAAATTTGAGCTCATTTGGAGTAGATTTAGGTATTAAATCTTATATTGGATTGTTATAATTCGAAAAACAAATTTATGTTTCTGGGCAATTTTCACTCCAGACTTATTGGTCTTAAGTGAATGAAAACGTTTGTTGCACTTCAGTCTTTTTGGCCTTAAGTGCATCTGAAGTGCAATTTTTCACTTCAGACTTATTGGCCTTAAGTGTAGCAAAACGTTTGTTGCACTTCAGACCTTTTGGCTTTAAGTGCATCTGAAGTGCAATTTTTCACTTCAGACTTATTGGCCTTAAGTGTAGCAAAACGTTTGTTGCACTTCAGACCTTTTGGCTTTAAGTGCATCTGAAGTGCAATTTTTCACTTCAAACTTACAGGCCTTAAGTGCATCTGAAGTCTAAATTTTCGCTTCAGACTTATTGGCCTTAAGTGAATGAAAACATTTGTTGCACTTCAGACTTTTTGGCCTTAAGTGCATCTGAAGTGGAATTTTTCACTTCAGACTTATTGGCCTTAAGTGCATCTGAAGTGCAATTTTTCACTTCACACTTTTTAGCCCTTAAGTGGATGAAACCATTGGTTCCACTTCAGACTTATTTGACCTTAAGTGCATTTGAAGTGCAATTTTTCACTTTAGGCATTTTTTATAAACTTCAGATCCGATAAGTCTGAAGTGTTCGTAAAGTGGGTACGCTTGCAAACTTTTGCAAAGTGAGTATAGATTCAATTGGGACCTCAAACCCCGAGTATAGATGCAAAAGCCCCGATCTACTTGATTCTTTTTCAATCTAAAATTTTTTCTAATAAAATAACTCTTAAAACTCAAAATTTTTGTAGAAATAAACAACTAATCTTAAAAGTAAATTTTTAACTAAAAGTTATTTATTAAATAAATTTTATAATTTAAAAGTCAAGCTCTAAAAAAATTCAACAAAAACTTTCCACAAACTACAAAATCCTCTCGACTCTTTCTTCCTTTGGTTTTTTGCTTATTTTTATTAGTAAAACTTCTGTCTTTTTATTATTTTAATTTTAATTTTTAAAATTATTGTTCTATTAATTTTCTTTTTATTATTTAGTTAAATGTTGTGTATTTTGATTTAAAAAAATTGATATACCACGCATCGGGAAAAAAATTTATTGACTAATTGTGTGAAATTTAAATATCCTTGATGGAATTCCTGAGAAAGCAACTGACTGTGTATAATCCATCTAGCATTATAAGTTTCATGCATCTTGCTCAAGCTTCCTCCTACTTGCATTGGAACAAGTAAATGACAAACTGGCATGCGTAAGAAGCCAGTTGAGAAGTTCAGAAAAATGGATATCCTCTGGATTCTCGTGGGACCTTAATCCTATAGAGTTATTGTATCTATCACATGTTACAGTTTGTCAATTATTCAAATTTAGTTGGAGTTTGTCACGATACAAATTTCCCAAAATGTACGCACTTCTAACTGAAATACAAAGTTCTTCCTAAGTGTTTTGTTTTGTCAATCAGTAGACTTAAAAATGGAAATTCAAGATCTTCCTTACATTTTATCTCAACACAACATTAGAACCCCATAATAAGATAAATTGAAAAGGGTCTGATCTGTCCTTTTACTAAGATAAATTTTTTAAAGTTGTCTCCGTTATACTATCGGACCATAAATTCCTTACCGTCTTACTATCCGCACACATTTATCCTTAAGTGGACGGAGGAGACGCGTGACACTCATCCATTTCTTTTTACATCTCGTATCATTTTATTCAACCCGATCCACGATACCCAAACCAATTGCCCCATAAAATATAACTCAAAATAAACCTCAAATCCTAAGTTATACTCCTATAACCATTTTCATCAAATCCTTTATGTTCTAAGCTCCATCAAGATTGCCCATTTCAACAAAATTCATCATTAATTTCTTTTTTGTTGGTGGAGGTAAAAGTGGGTCAAATGTCAGGATTCTGGTGCTACATCAAAGAGGAGGTGTCATTACGGAGAGATAATCAACAACTTCTGGTCGACCACACCTCAAAATCCTGGAAGGAGATTCTATAAATGTACCTGAAGGTTGAAATTTTCCATGTGTTTAGTTTGTTAATTGTTTGTACATAAAATGAATTTTTATTCCTTGCAACCTAATTACTGTTCATTATCATTAGAATGAGTCATGTGGATATTGGGAATGGCAAGACAAGCCCTTTCCGGATCCAGCGTTGATAGAAATCAATAAGTTGTAGTACAAATAGGATGTTGCTAATGTTACAATCTATATGTTAAAGCAATTGTTGGAGTCGTGCAAGTTAAAAAGGGACAAATTGTTGGAGAAGGTTGAAGATGTGGAGGCTGCAAAAATTGTTGAAGTGAACAAAGTAAGGAAAATCAAAAATAAAGTGGTTACGATGAATATGTTTGTTTGGATTTCAGTTGCACTTGTTGTTGGATTTGTTGCGGCAATGTTGATGAAGTAAATTATGAAAAAGAAATATGGCATATGCTTCAAATTGATGTTCCTAGTTCTTGTAAAACTTAGATGTTTCTATCTATTATTTTTTGATGCTCCTATATACTGATGTTCTTAGCCATTGTAAAACAATGACATCAATTGTTAATGTATGTTCCAAGTTATTGTATTATAATGATGTTGCTTCTTCAATTTGTATTGTGAGTAATTGTTTATGTACTAGTCGTGCTACAAGTCCTAATTCGCTATAGGCACTTCTTACACTCCTAATTAGCTATAGGCGCATCTGGTGAGGCATGTGTTTCTTTTCCAAAGCTGTAAGTGAAATATGTGTTTTCAAATTCTTGAAGACACTTTGAAACATAGCCTTGAAGACAAATTCTTACAACATATAACGTATAACTTAGAGCTTAGAACTTACAACTTGCAATTTTGAACTCTAATATGGAAAGTTACAACTTCGAAATATCAGTTAGATTAATATGACATTCAATTTCAGTAATTACATCACCAAAAATATATAATAGTAACTCCAGTAATTACAACATCAAAAACATACACAAAAAAATAGTAATTATAGTAATTATATCACTGAATCATAATATGACGTCCAGTGACAACATTTAGAACCAACCGTTAATCACATAATACTAAATGAGAGATAACTGTCATTAAGTTTGCAGTAAATACATCCCACACACAACAAAACAAATTCCATCTTTGTCTTCATTTTTTTCTCCTTGATATCAACTTTCCAATTCTCTCTTGCCCTTGCTTTTCTAACTGATTTGCAGTTACAACAACTTTCCCCTTCCACTGTAATGTTGGTGCTGAATGTAGTAGATCTGTTGGAACACTAACACCAATGGGATCACCAGTGAAATTGATTGACCTTGTTCCAATTGGTGTTTGTACCTGTTGTCTCATCCTGAGCCTTGTAGTGATTTCTGATATAACTCTTGGCTTAAGCAGAACATCTTCTTCATGTCTAACTCTTGGACAAAGCACAACTCCAGGTGTAGGCATGAATCTAACCCCCCGTCCTGACTTGGTTGAGTGGCTTGAGGTGCTAAACAGTTGATATCATTTTCAACTTGAGGTGCTGAATTGTCCTAACTTGGTTCAGTTTCATGATCTATCAAACAACTAGGACTTCTCCTTTTGATATTGTTGCTTCAGGTGCAGGTGTTGAACTAGTAGCAACCTGCTCAGTTCTTTCACTCTTTCTTTGCTTCTTTTCATTTGGTTTTTTGTCAAAAAAAACAAGTTAGAAAATATAAATATGTTCTAGCATTTAATGATTTGAAGTTCAAATTGTGTTAAACAATTACCTAACCGTAAGTCCTAGCATTGTGAGTTGTTTCTCTACATTTGCTACAAGTCATGATTCTTCTTATTCTGGACTATGACCACACTCCTTGCCTTTTAATTTCTTCATCCTTCTGCCTATCTCTCTTAACCTTAGGTCTGCCAGCCAACTTCACAAGCTCTGGAGGCTCCATTGCTTGAGATGGTTCAATCTTCCAAAACTTTTATCCCCTGACAAACTGGATCTTGTGTCTATAAGTCAGCAGAAATGCCTCCTTGCTATATCACCAGTTGATTTCTGTCATTGGATCACCAGAGTCATGAAGTATTGCTCTAATAGCATGTGGACATGGGATTCTTGTAAGGTCCCATGACCTTCAAGTGCACTTCCTCACAGCCAAATCAACAAAATGCTTGTCAGATCCTTCTCTAACTTCATCGTCATTTTGCCCATTTGCATTTACTTCACAGGCTGTTTGAGAAATCTGCAGGTACTCATGTACAGTTCCCTGCATTTTGGATTTAAATCATGTCTCCAACTCCTAACTTCTTCTTCATGTTCTCTTAACAGGTCATGATCTGGATTCTGATGTCCTCTAGCATCTTGATTACATGCTTATTCCTTGCATCCACAACCCACTTGTTAAAGGATTCAGTCAAGTTATTATCAACCGACTGATTCTTGTATACTTTGTCCATATATGCTCTACACCAGGCCAGAGGTGGGTACCTCAACAAAGCCTCTCCAATATCCTTGTTCAATTCCCCTAATTTTTCTAGCTCATCTTTGAAATATTCTGCATATGTGCACCAAGCACACCACCATAAAAGTTTCTTGTTTTTCCTAGTATTATACTGTTTGCACCAGTTAGACTCAATATGTCTAACAAAATACTTGTGATGTGCACGGGGAAGGACTATTTTAACTGCATCAAGTAGTTCCTACAATGGTTATCCAAAACATACAAAGTTGGTCAGAAACATATATCAAGAAAACAATAAATAGAAGATTGAATTGAAGCAGACAGAATTGTTAAGAAACTTCACCTTTTGCATATCTGACATGAAGGTGATTACTTCCCCTTTCTTGAGGTCCAAAGAAGATTGAAGCGACTGTAGAAACCAATTCCAAGTATTTATTGTCTCTTTATCAATAGTTGCCCATGCCAAAGGGTATAACTTGGTTCTGTGAATCTTGTCCAACTGTCACTAGCAGTTGGCCTTTGGCTTTGCCCTTCAAAAAAGTACCATCAAGACCAATAAAAGGTCTCACTTCTAGATTGAAACCCATCTTCAAAACATGTAAACACACATACATACTCAAGAACCTTCTTCTCCCTTCTTCAAGTGCACTCTTTGAAAGGGTAACAACCACATCACTACCAGGGTTACTTTCCCTCAATTCGATGGCATAAGCCTTAAGTTTATTGTACTCATCTGAGAAACTACCATCTTCTGACTCCAATACCCTCTTTGACCTCTTGAACTTCCCATGACTAACATTTAGCTCAAAAATTCTCTTCAAATCTAACATCATCTCCCTTACCTTGTACTTAGGATTATCTTGTAACTTCTTCTTGAAATAGTGTGCAATGGTACTAAGATCAACAGTTTTGTTATCAAATGAAGTGCCACAATCATGTACGACATTTAAAGTCTTAATTTTAACCCCTCCAATCTTTTCTTTTGACATCAAATAAACAAAAGGACAAACAACAATACCACAAATATACCTAAGCCTTTCTGTGTCACTCTTCTCCAATTTCAATCTTTTTTTCTTAGCAAGAGAATTCAACTTCATACACTTCCTAGCTTCTGGTGTATCCTTAAAGGACACACCTTTGTATAACTCTTTGTAGTCACTAAGTTTTTTAGTTATTTCCTTTTTTTTGGTGTGATTTAAGTGCTTCTAATTCTCCAGAATTGTATCCTTCAGAATCACTACTAGAGTAAGATCCTACATCACTTAAGCTACAATCAGTACCAACATCATCTACAATTTTATTAGATTCTTCCTCATATTGTACCATATTGGGAATGGAGTAAATAGGTGTATTGGTGGTAAATAAGTAATACACGTGGAATTATATTTAGTTGACGAAGCACGTTACGTTGAATAATGATGAAATGACAACTGGAATATTACGATTAAAAAGTATACAAGTTATTGTTGATACCCAATTTTGCCCTCATATTTTCTCGAACAATATATATATTTTTAAAATATCATTCTATGTCGGTATTTAGTTTATAAGCATTTTTTATAATTTTTCATAATTGTTTTAGGACCAAAATTAATTTCCTTCTATATTTTATTATATAAATATCTAATAATTATCCTTTAAATTATTTTGTGATGACTTATGTACCTAAAATTATTTTCACTTTATTTTATAATTACAATAGTATTTTAAGCTATTTGCACAATCTTGCAGCCATAACCTATATTTTGCATTTGTCATTTTGTTCAAGGTCAAAATAATTTTTACATTTTTTAAATCTTCTACTATTATTTTAAAAGTATTAATTTGCATCAATAAATATTTTATATATTTATTTAATTATTTTTTTAAAATTATTTCCCTTTTAATCTCCTATTTAAAAACTAACGCAATTCTAGGCTAATTTTGGCCCATATCCTTAGCCAAACCAGCATCCCCTCTCAGCAGCCCAAACCAGCCAAACCAACCAGCACCCTCTCCCCTCTCAGCAACCTAAACCAGCCAACCCTTTAATGAACCCGGTCGCGATCCATTTTAAATGATCCGCCGCATTTCCTTTTTCGATCTTGGCCGTTGATCTAATGGATCACAATCACTTTAATAAAAGAGATTTATGAGAATATGACAAAAGGATATGTAACAACTAAATTAATATTTTTACTTTTATACCTATACAAATGGAAGCCTTTGAAACTGAATCCTTTGAAATTAGATTCTTAAAAATTAACTTATTGCATAATGCTATGTAAGAATTCAAAATAGGAACCTTTAAATGAATTTCGTTATTTTGTGTAGATGGAATTTGGGCATCATAGAGGATTGAGTTGTTTGTGTGTTTTATAACTTGTTTGATTTCTTATGTTATTGTTTTATTTTTGTATCATGATGGATTTTTTATATGTTCTTTCTTTAATCATTATAATATGTGGAAGAATTGTTTTATATCGTTACATCGTGATTTTTTAAATTATTATATTTATTTTACTAAATTGCACATATGGCTTGTAAAGAACCAAAACAATCTAAGAAGAAAAAAACTACTTTGCCATTTACAAGTGACCACATTCCTTCACATATGCCTAGTATGAGTCCTCCTCCCCTAGTTTTTCTCGTACTTCTCAGTTGATGTCATTACAATTTGAGTTTTTCAGAGTTCCACTCCCCCCACAATGTCTAGCACAATAAAATATTATTCCATCCCAACCAATGGTAGTTCGGCCTCTACTATCATTAATTTTATGCAAACGCCTACTTTGTCACCTTTGAGTCATCGTGTCCCTGCTAGTTAGCATGATGGTTCACCATTGATTCCATCCCCATGCGGCCATTAGAGTCAGCACGATGGTTCGTCTTTTGTCCCTCCATCATCATCCACTCCATTATCATCTCCATCATCATCTACTCCTAATATGTCTAGACGGGATATTGGAGGCCCTCAGACGGGTACATTCCCATCTACTAGTACTTTTTCAGTTGCTCCTTCACGAAGACACTATGATGGTGGGACTGCAGAGTACGATTATTTGCACCGGTTGATTATTGTATCTCATGGAGACGAGTAAGTAATTCTTTATGTTTAATGGTTAGAATAAAGTTCTACATGTATTTAACGAATGTTTGTTTTATATATTAAATGTAATGCAGGTTTTTGCCATCATATCAGGCCACACATATGGTTGTGGAATCTATGCCATTTTTTCATGAGCCGTGAAACTCTTGGAGAGAGATACCATACTAGATCCAAGTGAATATATAGCTTCAATTCAAGGTACAAATAAATATAATATTTATTGTGTGTGTCTAACTTTTATTTTAATTGCAGACTAAGTGTGCATGGCAGTCTCGACATGAAATTCAAATAAATGCTATTTTCGAGAAGAGAGCTCAGAAAAGGATTAAAGATACTCATTTTGTTGCTCGGAGAGGTGGCAATAAGCCTGAATGGTCGGGTCAAGATGTCTGGCTTCAACTTTTGGAGAAGTGGAACATTGATGAATGGAAACAAAAGAGTGAAAAAGAAAACGCAAATAGAGCCTCCAGTAAGGGTGGCTCGTTTCACACCGGAGGTTTAATTAGTTTTGTGGCTCATCGATTGAGATTGATAATTTATTTATAAAGTTTTACTTAGTTTTATAACTTATATGTGATCGAACATATAATAAACTCATATTTTAAATTTTGACAGGAAAAAGCACATAGGAAAAATGTGTTTTATGCTACTGTTGGAGACACATAAGAAGAAGAAGAAGAAGAAGAAGAAGAAGAAGGAAGACGAGGAGGAGGAGGAGAAGGAGAAGCAGGAGGAGAAGAAGGAGGAGGGGGGATGGTACAAGAGAAGGATGGGTCGAACCGCGTGCATCAAAGACATATTATCATCTATATTTCAGGAAGGGTATCAAAGATGAATCGAGGAATAGCAACAAACTCAACCTGATTCCCAACCGACGCCCGAAAATGTAACTTCGATATGGGTAAATAAAAATATAGAATTTTCTATATGAACGAAGTGGGTCAGAAAATTTAATTATTTATTAAATTAATTTTTATGTTTCCGACCGATTTGGTCGAAATGATGAATTTAATTAAAATAAATTATTAAATGTACCGACCAAATCCGTCGGAACGTGTTATAAAAAAAAAATATTTACTTTTGAATTTGCGACCGATTCCGTCTCAAATTTACCGACCATATCGGTCACATAACTTGAATTTAGCCAGTTTGGTCGAAAATATTTTACGACCGTCTATTTTTCGAACATTTCATTTTCATCGAGAATCCGTCGGAAATAATAGATTTTCGGCCGATTTCTGACGGAAATAATGGTCTGAAAATAAACATTTTCCGGTAGTGTTGATCCGTCCGAGTTGGACGGGTCCTATGAGCATGGAAAATTTTGTCTCTCGTATATGCAAATAACGAAGAAAGAAATTATAGCAAAAGATAAGACACAACTTGTTGCGTGAGGAGATTATATCAAGAAATTATAGTGCTATGAATTAAAGTTGCTCGGACAATAAAAGAGGTTAGAGGTCCTCTTTCATTATTGAAGAAAAAAAACTTGGACAGAAATTGATGTGTCAAAGTAACATTCACTCAGTCATGGAAGAATTATTCAAGCATTTAGCTTACTTACCTTACCTATTCATGAATGGATTAATATCTAGAGCTTTGTCGAAATTACTAGTTCTTTTTAATGTTATTAATGGGGTTTAAATTGTTCGCCTCAATTGTAAAAGGCAGAAAGGTCATCAAATGAGCTAGTCCTCAATGTGGTGAGAATAGATAATGTTAAAGAGTTAATTTTTCATCTCAGAGAAGAAGTACATAGTTTTCAGCGGGTAGTATAACAGAACTTAGTGCACTACTCTTTAGTTCTCAGATAGTCGTTGGTTCTAAGACTTCTTAAACTTCATAGTTACAAGGAAATAGAGCAAGTCCATTTGGCTCATGGTTATGAAGTTATTGAGATTTGTATTTGTCACGACCCAAAATCAACGCGGTCGTGATGGCGCCTAACGTGGAACTAGGCAAGCCTACACACTCTTAGTCAATTCGTTTCCTTATTCAAAAATATAGATAACAACCTTTCTTACACTGAAATCCTGAACAAGGAAAATAATTTAAAACCAAAGTGCGGAAAAAAAGCAAGTCCCAACAACGGGTGTCACTAAGTCGTGAGCAAAACTATATCGATACCGAAATTTAAATAAGACAACGTTTGTCTGGAAATAGTCTAAATACACAAAAGGGAGATAGTGAAGGAGAAAGACGGGGCTACGGTGGCCAAGCAGCTACCTCGCTCTCTCCGAAGATAATCCGCAACCGAAGGATCAACTGTCGCAACCGTGGCCTAGGTACTTGGGTCTGCACACAAGGTGCAGATGGTAACGTGAGTACACCAACTCAGTAAGTAACAAGCCCAAACTACGGGCTGAGAGGTAGTGGCGAACTTCTCCTCAATCATTATAACAGAATCTTTAAAACAGTAATGTAGGCATGCTTGCAGTTAAATAAACAGTCCAGGTAATAAGATAAATGCAACTCTGACAGTTCAGGATATATGACTCAATTTCGATTTCATGCCAATGCATCAACTGTGAGAAATGCCAACGTACACCCACTCTCAATTACTCGTCCACTCAGTACTGTACATGGCTCGCACCGCCCAAGGAAGATCCATCCCAATATATATATATATATAGACATATACATATCTGACAGTAGTTGTGAATACCTAATATTTGCGTACTTTTAACTCCCCTAAAAATACTAGTATTTCGATGATTTTTAGTTGTTTGTGCACTTTTTATTTTGCGTTTTCTTTATTAAAAATACCAAAAAATATTTTTTACCTTTTACTTGTATACATTAGTTGGCATCTTTAAATTATATATCCCAAATAGATTTTCTTTCTACTTATATAATTTTCTAGGATTAAATAAGATGATTAGGGGTTAAGGAGTTGGGCTATTGTATTTTAATTAAAATTGAGCCAAATTGGCCAAAAATTTGAGCCCAATTCGGCCATGCCCGGTCCATTAAGTGGTTGGCAAAGAAAGAGTTCAAAACGACGTAGTTTCACCTCAAAACTACGTCGTTTCATTACGTGAAAGTAAGACCAAATCTTATCCATCCATAGCCTTTTGATCCAACGGCCCTCATTCATTCTTCATCCCAAATATTTAAACCCCTCAATACCCAAAAATTGGCCCCTATTATCCCTAATCTCTTTTCTTCTTCCTCTTTCCTCCCTCTCTCTTCATCCTCTCTTCTCCTTACTCCGTCTGCCGCCGCCCACTGCCGCCGACCGGAAATCGCCACCGCCGGCGGCCGACGTCCAAACCACCCCAAAATTTCACCATTTCTTCCTCTCAACCTCCTCTCCATGAATCCAAACCCCGAATCCTTTGAATCCCTCTCAATCTCCGCAAATCTACCAAAAATCCGAAACCCTAGCTCACTTTATATTGTAAATTCGTCGAGTTTTAGACCTCTCATTCATATAATACTCGCATAGGCGTGTAAAGCTCCACAAGATCTCTCATCCTATGTTGGTTTCATCCCAATACTCTGACCAAAATCCGGCCATATTCCGGCAACCATCACCACCACCGCTGCCCGCCGGCCCTGCCACCACCGCTGCTTCTCCATCTTCGCTTCTTTTGACCCAAGAACCCTCCTTTCTTTCCGGCATAATGCTGGAATCCCTTTGTTTTAGCATTTGCCGTAATGAAATGAGTGTTTCAAGGTCGGACAACCATTTCCCAAGGCCCCCGGCATCTTCTCGTTGATCGATTTGACCACAAATGCCTCTTAATTTGGTATAAACTTGAACTCAAACCTTTTCATCCATGTTTCTGATTTTGTTGCACCATTGTTTTATCGTAGTTATTGTAAATTTACGTTTTGGTTTAGCTCTTAATCTAGTTTCTGATTTTTATTTTTGTTGTTTAACTTAATTAATTATTCTAGTTTGCCTCACTGTTTATATGTTTTCGCTTTGCGTTAGTTGTTTGAGTCTGGATTTCATGTTTAGTGTTTCTGATTTTGTTTTGTTTAAGATCGTGAATTCCATGAATGTCTTCATTGACCAGTACATCATTTTTGTTAATTTTAGTATTAGGTTATGAGTTTCTCTTAGTTGAGTTTTAGTTCAGTCGTGGAGTCTAGTTATGTGCTCTTTTTATCTTAGTTTGCTTTGAATCACATGGTTGGTACTGATTTTGTTAAAAGTTGAAGAGTAGATATGTTTGATCATGAGTGTAGGGCCTTTGTTTGGTTGTTTTCAGTATTGAGGACTGTTTTGGAGTACATTACTCCAGAAATCTGTCCATATTTGGTGAGGAAAAACTGTTCATTGAGCTTAACACATAAAGAGTAAGCTGAAAATCATGGGTTTTTGGTTGAGTTTTAGAGTGCAAAATCTTTCAGAAATGTATAAGAGTCTTAGATTTTGATTTGGAGTTAAAAATCACTACTTTAGTGAGATTTCCGGGGTATTTTTAACGCGAATTTACTGTTGTTGCGCTGCTATTGTTGTTGCTATTTGTTTGCTGAAGTTCATGTCCCTCCGTTGCTAATATATTCTTATGTTGATAAGGTATTTCCTCAATTGTTGTACTACTTTTTGGATCAAGAGTGAATGAAAATGAAGTGATGCTAAGTCCTTTAGTATATTGTGTTTATGTATGGCCCGTCTTCTTTTAAGTACCGAACATATATTAGAGTTAGTTGAACTTTTTAGTCATTGACATGTTTGAATGATGTTTAGGTTGTTATCCTGTTTATGCCCAAGTAGGAACTCGTAATTTGGTGTTAGTATTCAAAGCTTGCATCTTTATCACTTCTACTTTAGGTTATTGAGTAAAATTAGTTGAGAAGGCTTTTATATCTTGCTGAAATTTTTATGGTGTTAACTTATAGAATTTTGGATAATTGTGCTTTAAGCTTAAAGCTCTAATTCTCAGCACTATGTGGAGTTTTTTTTTTCGACCGCTTAAATCCTGTAGTGAAGTGAGTTGGTATGGGTTATCCAGCTTCAACAAGGATGGGTATCTAAAAGTTTTTTTTAATTAGTTTGCTATTTCAATTTTTGCTAAATTAAAAGGATAAAAAAGAGGATACACTAGTAGGTTATTAATTGATCTGTAGTGGTTGATAGACTTTAATATGTATGGGCCAAAGTGAACTCAAATTCAGCCAGGCCTATTATAAGGTTAAGCATGCTAGTAGGGCCATTTGTCTTTAATAATAAGGTAGCTTAATGCCCAAAAATAAAATAAAATAATAGAGTTTCCCAGCCGCCCCAATAACTATGAAAGTGGCACAATGCCATTTTAAATCCAACAAACAAAGCGGGTCCAAGTTTCTAATTACAAGCTTTTCAGATAGTTAGTTTTAAATTCATCATACTTTTTTTTAACAATCGTGTAACTTAATTATCTATGTAGTTTAAATCACATTAATAATTAATTTAAACGCTAGACAATTAGTAGGCGCACTTCAACTTCACGAGATCGCTTGCGTAGCGTGATGTTTAACATTAAATAAATTAATAACAATGTGATACCATATTCGTTACTTTTAGTTAATTTTCTTTTTTAATAATTTGCTAAACTCGCGGATTCGCTTGCGTAGCGCGACAGTTGACTTTCAACGATTAATTTTCTCACATGTATTAAATTCTCAACAGTGTCACAAATAATTGATTGTCATGATTTTGGATTCGCTTGCAAGGCGCAATTATGACAAGTTAATTAATTTTGTTTTCGATCACGCATTCGCTTGCGTAGCGTGGTAATGACAACTCAATTTACCCGAAATAATTTCTTTTAACAAATTTAATAATCAAGAACTAAAAGCGGATAGGTAAAACATGAAAATCTTATAAATCACAATTTGTACAAAATTAATTCAAGCCAAGTTTTAAGTCAATAAAGCGACTGTGCTTCTAACACGGGACTCGGAGAATGCCTCACACCTTCTCCCCGGTCAACAGAATTCCTTACCTGAACTTTGTTTTCGCGGACCGATAAGAATAGAGTCAAACCTTCCTTTGACTAGGGATTCAAATAAAAGGTGACTTGGAACACCGAAAAAATCAATTCCAAGTGGCGACTCTGTAAATAAAATAATCCTTACTCGAATGTCACTTTAATTGGAAAAACTCTTTAACCCACGACAATCCATAACGCACATATCTTCCTTCTTTCGGGGGTAGAAAAGGGGTGTGACAGTAGTCACTCAGTACTGAGGAAGGCCAATCCAGCCCTAAGGAGAAGATCCATCTCCAACTAATGATAATAACCTCACCACCACTCGGTATTGTATATGGCTCACACGGCCCAGGGAAGATCCATCCTAGAATATATACATCTCTGACATCAGTCGCTCAATACCGAGGAAGGCCATTCCAGCCCCATGGAGAAGATCCATCTCCAAATATAAACACTTCAGACAAGATCCATGTCCAGGGAAGATCCATCCCTCAAAATCATATGCGCTCACTGGGGGTGTGTTACAGACTTCGGAGGGGCTCCTACAGCCCAGGCTCTATCATAAGACAAATCCAGGCATAAATCAATATAACATGATGCGGCGTGCAGCCCGACCCCATAATTGTCACTCATCATTTGGCTCTCGGCCTCACTCAGTCATCATTCTCTAGTCTCACACACACGGGCTCACAATGCCATGAACTAGCCCGAAACAATGATATAATGTGCTAAACAACTACAACCGAGACTGAGACATGATATGGTATGCATGAACAAGACTGAGTATAGAATATCAATAAAACATATGAGATGACAGCAAGAAACGACCACTTGGGTCTCAACAGTATTGGCGTGAAGCCTTAACATAATATCTAGCATGATTTCTAGCATGTTTACATTGGTAGAAGCATGAATATCAACAAGAAGAATGACTAAACGGTGTCATGGAATGAACCAGGTCACAATTCTCACGGTGCACGCACGCCACTTGGCATGTGCGTCACCTCAATTCTAATCATATAGCACATAGTTCGGGGTTTCGAACCCTCAGAACCAAGTTTGTAAGCGTTACTAAGTCCCGAGTGTTGCCTATATTGCTATACAGCGTCAACGTTGTTTGCAAGTCACATCAGTGCAGGCGCGGCGTAGCGTCATGGTAGCGTTAGTTATGCTCGACTAACAGGATGAGTCATGTGATTGACCTGACATTTTATTGAGATGAACTTCGATCTGCTGAACCGACAACGTGTTTTTCTGCTTATTTTGGAAGCTTGAAACGACAAACAAGTGGTGACTATGAGACGACCTTGCTACTGAGCTTCTTGTCGTCCATCTTTCTTACCTCAATCAAGCCAAAACACTACTCCGCAATGCCCTTGCCGCTCGACTCGGCCACCAAACGCTCCGAATACGCTAAAGGAATAAATCCCATATGAAAATTATCAAATTAGACCAAGAATCCTGAATTTGGTCAAACCCCTCCCCCCCCCCCCCCCCCCCCCCC
>ML296947.1:18581-43571 GCA_005239495.1 Nicotiana undulata | reverse complement strand
AAAAACCCAAATTTTGGCAAACCCCCCCCCCCCCCCCCCCCCGGGCCAACATCTCGAAATTCGATACAATTTATAAAATTAGGGAACCATTCACTCACAAGTTCACCCATACCAAATTTATCAAAATTCGTCTTCGAATCGACATTCAACTCTCAAAACTCACTTTATGAAGTTTCTACAATTTTCACCCCATTTCTCTAATCAAATGATGAATTCAATGTTATAATCATGTAATTTAGCCAAATCCGAGTTAGAATCACTTACCCCGATGAATATCTTGAAAATCCCTCAAAAAATCACCAAAACTCGAGCTCTCTAGGTCAAAATATGAAAATAAAATTCGGAATCTCGTATATATAGTGCACCCCTCGGATTCCAAATTTCGTTGACCGCGAAAAACTACCGACGCCGCGCCCCTCTGTCTGTGGTCCACGGAATTTCCACCGCGACCGCGGAGAATCTCTAACTCCTGCGGTCGCACACCTTTTTCCGTTGTCCGCGCCAGCCATCACTGCTGATCGCGAAATACTGCCTCCCCCGCGAACTTCCTCTGCTGACCGCGAAATTTCGGCGCGGTACGTGTTCCCAACTTTAGAGAAAAACTTCTGAAACACCAACAACCTCACCTCAGCAACACCAGCACCTGTTTTCAACAGCTAACTCACTTGCCAACCATTTGAATCGCACCGGAGGCCCTCGGGACCTCAACCAACCACACCAACACGTCCCATAACATCATTCAAACTTAATCCAACCTACAAATCACTTGAAACAACACCAACCATCAAATCGAATCTCGGATTCAAGCCTAAGAACTCTAAACTCCTAAATTCCACAAATGTCTCCTAAACCAATCAAACCTTGTCCGGATATCCTCAAATTTTGCACACAAGTCAAACATGACACCTCGAATCCATTCCAACTTTCAGAATTCCATTCCGACCCCGTTATCAAATTTCTCCCTACTGACCGGAAATCACCAAACTACTAATTTCGCCAATTCAAGCCTACCTCTACCCCGGACTCCCAAATCACATCCTGAATCCAAACCAACCAATCTGATATCATACATTACAACTGAACATCACCCTAATAAGTAGAAATGAGGGAAATGGACTTAAACTCTCGAAACGACCGGCCGAGTCGTTACAGTAATAGTGGCATTATATATAGGATTCGAATTGTGGTAGTATCGATAATAATAATCAAGAGTTCATTTTTGTCTCCTACTCCAAAAAAAAAAAATCAAACGACGTTTGAGCATATATTGTTGTGACGTGATCAAAGTTGCCCTTGGGACGTCCTGATAGTCTTGCATTGAGGACTATTAGTATGTCATTATTAACTGCCGATAATAATCGAAATTAGCAGCTTGAACAATAAGATACATAGGTAACTTGTTACAATATGTTAAATGTATATCCATGTTGTAAAAAAATTTACAGTGGCATAATTTATTGAGGCCTCTTGTGACTACAAAAGTATGTCATCAAAGGTAAAAATAAAAAGTTTGAGGTTTAAATTGTTTTCAAAAATATGAGTGTGCCTTTTCTTCTGAATTGGCTAATAAAAAAATGCGCCACTTAAAATGGATAGTGTATCAGTGCGTGCGGTGGATTAGCTTAGATTACCTTTCTTGGACTCTCGTATCCCATATTATACTTATATTTCCTCCTCTTCACCGTACCCCGGAATTTCTTTGACCTATTTTATATATTGCAATAACTTTCAATCTTCTTCCCCTACATCGTGTTACGTTTGACACCATATAACATAATTTGTTGTTTCTTGACTGAATAAGGTTTGCTTTTCTTGATTTTACAACCAGCTGGTAGTTGAGATTTGTGTGTTTCCTTTTTGTTTTGGTTTGTTGAGAGTTTGCTGAAGCAATCAATGGAAGTTCACTTCTACATGAATCTAGATTCATTTTCTTTATTTGAGTTTCTTGTGTACGTATACTACTGAAATTTCTTTCTTCTTGCAAAATCAAGTTGAATTTTTAACAACATTTCCTACTTTAATTTGCTAGTAAAGCAATTTTTAATTCTGACTAATGTCTTTTTCCTTGTTGAAAAATTTGAGCCTTGTTCATAGTTCTGATTGATTGTTTATAATTCCTTTTAGGGTGAAATGTTGAAATTTAAGCCATTTAAGCATCAAATTGTTAATTGTTCTAACTGATCTAAATTTTAAAATGTGGATTTTGTTTGATGGTACTACTTATTCTTTGTCTCTCCCATTTTTTTTCTCTCCCCTCTTTTTTACTTTCTTACTTTCCACTTATTCTAATTACCCTTCCTGAGCGGGTCTACTTATTGTTGTTATTGGATTTTGTTTGATTTAGATATGGTTAATTATGACTCCAATCACCATATAACTCTTAGCAAGATAAAGCAATAAGGACACCAAGTAATTTTCTTAGCACACCAAGTAATTTTCAAATAAAATAAATATGTACAGTTTCTTTTTCGAAAGCAAATACAACATGATAAATCTAACAAAATTGACCTATTTACTGTCACCCAGCTTCCCTTAACTAGAAACTATAGATAATTTAATTCACACGGGGTCACAATATTTTGTTTGTACTAGTAATTTAAGTCCCTTATCTCTACTTAATGTTTATTTTATTGTTTCGAGAAAAGTATGGAGTCTCAAAATGAACAAAATTTAATGTGATCATCTTCAAGTGCTTTTCCTATTGAGATTGAGATTCAAAGGCTTATGGAGTCTGGTGAAGTTACCATGGAAGTTATTGATGAAGCGGGTAAAAGAAAACTTATTTATGAAGCATGGAAACATTTCAAAGTGGTGAAACTTGATGGTGTTCGCTTTGGTGTTTGTAAGTATTACAATACTCGTATCAAATCAACAAGAAAACGCGGGACATTATCTTTGTGGGATCATATTCGTAGATGTCGTAAGAAGCCAAGTAACTTAGAAAATGAGGGTGGTTCGGGGGGGATGGTAGCCAACAACATTATTTTGATCAAGATATTTCACGTAGAGAACTTGCTCATGCCATCATTTTACATGAGTACCCTTTGTCTATTATCGATCATGTTGGATTTACGAAGTTTGTTGCTAGTCTACAACCATTGTTTAAAATAGTGTCTAGGAACACAATCAAGAAGATATTTTAAAGAATTTTGACAATTTGAAATAAAAAACTTCTAACTTGTTGGAAAAACNGGGGGGGAGGGAGGGACGATGGTAGCAAACAATATTATTTTGATCAAGACATTTCACGTAGGGAACTTGCTCATGCCATCATTTTACATGAGTACCGTTTTTCCATTGTCGATCATGTTCGATTTAGGAAGTTTGTTGCTAGTCTCCGGTCATTGTCTAATATGGTGTCTAGAAAGAATGACATTTTAAAGATTTTTGACAATCCGAAATCAAAAACTTCTAAGTTGTTGAAAAAACTCACAAGTAAAATTACAATAACAACTGGTATGTGGACCTCAGACAATATCAAAAAAGGGTTTATGACTATTACGACACAATTTGTTGATGATTCATGGAGGCTTCAGAGTCATGTCCTGAGATTTATTTATGTTCTCGCTCCACATGATAAGGATACTCTACGTGGTGCGTTGCTCAATTGCTTGTTAGAATGGAATCTTGAGAGAAAACTATCAACAATTATTGTTGTAATTCTAGCACAAACAATGCTATGATGACATGTTAGACGAAAAACTTTGCAAAAGAGATTTGTTGTTGATGGGTCGAGTGTTGCATATGTGTTGTGCCACACACATCTTAAATTTAGTTGTGCAAGAAGGGTAAGAGGTGATAGAAGATGGTATCAGTAACGTGCGTAACAATTTTTTATATTTGATAGGGTCTTCAGGCAAAATTGAAAGGTTTGAAGAAGCTGCACGGTTGCCATATATTTCTTGTACAAAAAAGTTGGAGTATGATTGCCCTACTCGTTGGAACTCAACATATTTAATGTTGAGAACAATCATAGATTACAAAGAGGTGTTTTCGAAGTTGAGTATGAACGACACCAACTATTGTTGTTTTCCAACCGAAGGGCAATGGAGTGCAGCAGAAGAAGTTTGTGTAAAGTTGAAGCTCTTTTACCATGTCATCGATCAATTTTTGGGGAGTCAATATCCAACTTCAACTCAATACTTTTCAAAAGTTTGTGACATAAGCTAGAACTGGAAGCTTGGGTGAAAATTTTAAATCCTTTGATTAGCTCTGTGGCTACGTCAATGTTGTTGCAATTCAAAAAATATTGGGACGATGTGCATATATTGATGGGTGTAGCTACTATTGTTTATCTGAGGTATAAGATGAAGTTGGTGGAATTCTATCTTGCACAAATTTATGGTGAAGAAGCTTTTTGGATAAAAATCAAGAAGTTCGAAATCATTTTTTTTATCTCTTTCAAGAGTATCAGAGTAGAGTACTTGCTTCACATGAGTCATCTCAAAATCTAATGAAGTTATTGGTATTGTTGATGGTGATCGGCTCTATAGTTTTGATTAATTTGTCGCGTCGAGTAGGGCGAATGTGGACGCAAGATCAGAATTGGATGTGTATTTAGAAGAAAGGTTGCTACATCGTACACCATCATTTGACAATTTAAGTTGGTGGAAGATAGACGGTTTAAAATTTTCTACTCTGCAAATGATGGCACGTGACCTCTTAGTCATTCTTGTTTCTACTGTCGCTTCAGAATCGTCATTTAGCACTAGTGGGAGGTTGATTAGTTTGCATCATAGTAGACTTCTCTACTACTTTGAAGGCTTTGATGTGTGCTCGTACTTGGTTGTGGAGTGAAATAAATGGTAAGTATTTTTCTCAATGACTTATTATGGTATTAATAGTTTTCAATTTTTAACATTTTATACTTTTTCTTTTCAGGTTTGACTTCAAGTGTCGACAAAGTTTTGTATCCAGCTTTACTTGAAGAAGAGGAAGAACCAGATTCAAGTGGGCTTACTAGTATGTTATCTCTTTGAAGAGGAAACGAATATGCTATTTTGAATATCACATTTTTTGTGGTTGTGTAATTTGAGTCACTTCACCTTTATGTTTGGAAGTGAAATTTTAGGCTAGCTAATCTTGAGTATTGTCTGTGATTACTCTTCTTACCTCTGATTTTCTAGTACCATTTTTATGTGTCATAATTTCCTTTGAAGCTCTAGAACATATGTTCTTCCTCATGTATTGTTGTTGCTACAGCTCACATCGTTATAGAAAATACTAAACTTTCTTTAGTTCTTGAATCTGTTTTTTGTTTTGTTTTTGGGGTGGTGCGGTTCACAGATGTTATTGGCAAAATCAGACCTTTTGCTTGTTCTAAATCATTTATTGTGTTATATCTTGTAACTTGTCAATTATTTCCATATTGCATTTAGTTCTTGCTCTGCTGCTGCTAGTTAAATAAGCAACTGCTAATAGAAGATGAGATCGAAACTTGCTAGTTTCATGCTTCACTGCATCTGAGGAATAAAACTTCCAATCTGAAAGATGCATCATTAACTAAAAATGGAAAATAAATAAGTATGATTTTATTGGCAAGAAGAACAACAGAAAATTAGCTAACTACCAATCTGTAAGAAATCATACACTTTGAACTACCAATCCTGAATGAAAATCAATGAAATGCAATATATAAGATTTATCTATGCAAATAATGGTACTGGTGCAAAATTAATGCTTAATGTTCAACAAAATTCTTTATCTATTATTCCAATAAAACGTATTTGCAAAATAAAATAATAGGAAATGATGGGAAACCAGTCGAAACGTTATTATAAGAAATGAAGTTGTAGTATTTCAAATTAGTTAATTAAGGTTCAAAAACCATCCAATGTCTTTTAAGTAAAATGGTACAGACGAAGAAAAGAAACATTTAAAAAAAAAAATAATGGAAGTGCGGAGTGGGACGGGGCGGGTGGACACATGTGTGGGAGTGGGGCGGGTGGATGCGATTTAACTGTTACGCGGGAGGGACGGGGCGGGTTGAAATTTTGCGGGTTAAAACAGCAACCGCACCGCCCCGCACCGCCTGCCATTCCTACCTACATGTTGTGTTTTTTTCTTTTCTTTTTTTATTTTCCAAAGCTTCTGATGAAAACAAAATAAATTACAAAATTCCACACGAAAAGACCTAGAGGAATAGAAACAAAAGGAGTAACATAATAGAGAGTAAGGGAATTAGTTAGTTAAGTGTACAAATACTACAATCAGTTATTAGAAGCACCATAAGGTCCACCAATCTATTAGAAGGTTGCTAAATAACTGTACATGCATAAATACTATGTACTACTACATTGAATACACAGAAAATGAAATTTTCTCATTTCTTCTTCTTCAAGTCTTTCTCTCTGCATGTGTTCCTCCCAATTATAGGGTTCTTCATCTCCCTAATTCTCTGAATTCTAACATGGTATCAGAGCTTCGAGCTATGAATTGAAGCTCACAAATTGATCTGACTCTGTAATCTTTTTCTCAATTCTCTTCCTTGATCGATTTCTCTTCTTCGAATCTCAATTTTGAAGTTCTAAGTGGTCAATAATGGCGGTCGACAACTCTGAGCAGGAAACAACTGCAACTATGATTGAAACTTCTCAAGTATCATGGAGGATGAATTTGACGAAGGAATTATATAAGTTGCAGTCGCTCACCCACTGTATTTAGCATGTACTGATATGAGTGAAATCTCACTGATTTCATTTCAATTAACAGGTACAGATAACTTCTCACTGTGGTATCGATCTATGAGAATTACTCTTCTAGGTCAAAATAAGCTTGGTGTGGTAGACGAAAGGTGTAAGAAAGAGATATTTCGAGAGAAATATTGGTATCAATGGGAAAGATGCAATGCAATTGTGCTATCTTGGCTGATAAATGTTATAGCACCGACTTTTATCAATGGAATTGCATATGCTACCAATGCACACACTGTGTGGATGGAATTGCAAGAGCGATTTGACAAAGTAAATGACACTAGAGGTTACAACCTACATAAGGAAATTGCGACTTTAACACAAGGTATCTCCTCTATATTTGTGTATTTTTCAAAACTCAAAGACCTATGGGATGAAACTGAAGATCAGGTGCCACATCTTGGTTGTGGCTGCCCTGAAACTAAGAAATTCATAGAACACCTTCACAAACAAAAGTTGTATCAGTTCCGTATGGGCTTAAATGACTCATACTCACAAGCTTGTAGCCAAATTCTAATGATGAAACATGTTCCCTCTGTAAATCAAGCCTATGCTATGTTAATTAGTGAAGAAAGTAAGATAAGTGTAGCAAGATCAACAAGAATTTTAGGGTTTTCGCCTAATGTCACTAGCGGACACTATGAATCCACAGCACTAAATAATTCTAAGCCTGGTAATAGACCAAAGTACAGAAAGAACTTCAATCTACAGTGTGTGTTTAGCAAGCTAAAGGGTCATAGCAAGGAAAACTGCTATAACGTAGTTGGCTATCCAGCAGAATACAAATTTAGGAAGAAATGGGGAGCTGGTGCTTACAATGCAGTAGCAGAGTATGGTTCATCTTATGGAGTTTATATTCCATTACCTAAACTAGGTTCCTACACACAACCTTGTGAACAACCAACCTCTAGTCCATTCACCGCTACTACTCAGCCAAGGTCTAGCCAACCTTTGCAGAACAACAATTACTCTGCAAATATGTAACAACAACCACAACATGGAGGATGTGGTGCCTTTACTTTCACCAAGGAGCAATATGATCAGATTATGCAGATTCTGAACAGCAACACGGCCAGCTCTTCTTCAACAAGTAACAACAGTCCTACATCTACTTCTCAATCTAATGCAGCAGGTACCAGTATTTCCTTACTAGCTTCCACTAGTCCACAAGAGTGGATCATTGACACATGGGAAACTAATCACATGGTGTCTAATGTCAATCTATTAAATAAAGCTTCTATAGTTGAACCCTCTTCCTCTAGAAAAGTTCTATTGCCAAATGGAGATGTCACTCAAATGACTCATGTTGGAGACAGTCAAATATCACCCAGCAACACTTTAAAAGAAGTATTCTATGTACCACAGTTCAAGTACAACTTATTATCAATGTCTAAAATGACAAGAGACTTGAGGTGCTTTGCTTCTTTCTATCCTAACTTTTGTGTGTTTCAGGATATCTTCAATGGCAGGGTGAAGGAGATTGGCAGAGAAAGAAATGGCTTGTAATTTCTACAGCAACATAGAAATAAGAGACTGAGTGTTGTGTCTTTGGAAGTTGTTATCTAAATGACTAACTTCTCAACCAGCTCCACTGCTATAGCCTTATGGCACAGAAGACTTGGCCATGTGTCCATTCTTGTTCTGAAGAAACTATTCCCTATCAAACTAGCTAGTATTACTGATGCTATAAATAATTGTTGTGTTTGTCCTTGTGCTAAACAGACTAGAACACCATTTCCTTCTAGCAGTATCAACAATACAAGTGCATTTGATCTCATCCATGTAGATGTTTGGGGGCCTTATAAAACTGCAACTTTTGATGGCTATAAATATTTTCTCACAGTTGTTTATGAATTCAATAGAATGACTTGGGTTTTCTTACTAAAATTGAAATCTGATGTGTGTGTTGTGCTGCCACAATTTATTGCTTTTGTGCATACACAGTTTAATAAAATAGTCAAAGTGGTTAGATATGACAATGGCACTGAATTTCTAAATTCAGTGTGTAGAATTGTGTTCAATAACCTTGGTATTCTCCATCAAACACCCATGCCTACACTCCTCAGCAGAATGGAGTAGCTGAGAGGAAGCACAAGCATCTTCTAGAAGTCACCGGAGCTCTGACGTTTCAAGCTCACATTCCAATCAAGTTTTGGGGTCATTGTGTTATTACTGCAGCATACCTGATCAACAGACTGCCTGTTCACCTTATGAGTTGTTGCACAATAGGAAGCCTCATCTAGGATATCTTATAACTCTGGGATGCTTGTGTTTTCCCAAGCAAGTACAGGAGACAGATAAGCTCATGCCTAGGTCCAAGCTTGTTGTGCTCATGGGATTCTCAAACAATCAAAAAGGTTATATTCTCTTAAATATTCCTACACAACACTTCTTTGTTAATAGAGATGTTCTCATCAGAGAAGATGTCTTTCCTTTCAAAGACTCTCTATGTGTTTCTTCTCCTATATTCAAGCCTCTTCCTTCACCTCCTAGCTGTGAAGAAGTTTTCTTGGATATCTGTCCCTCTCCTCACATCCATTCACCTATTCCATCACCTGGTGATCATTTGTCCCCTACCTTATCAGAAGGCAGACATAACACTTTGTCTACTGCACCTGAGCCTTGTCCTACCCTGAGGAGATCTCTCAAAACTAAACATCCTCCACTATGGCTCAAGGACTTTGTCACTCAGCCTTCCAGCACAACAACCCCATATTCCATGGCAAACTATGTCTCTTATGACATTCTATCTCCCTCTTACCAGTCTTACATTGCACCCTTCTCCACTATTGTGGAGCCCTCCTCTTATGAAGAGGCTGTTAAAGACCCAAGGTGGGTAGAGGCTATGAAATCATTAATAGCAGCCTTGGAGGCTAATCAGACTTGCGAAGTTGTATCACTTCCTCCAGGCAGGATGCCTATTGGTTGCAAGTGGATCTTCAAGGTGAAGTACAAAGCTACAGGGAAAGTTGAAAGATTTAAAGCTAGGTTGGTGGCCAAGGGGTTCAGCCAGCAAGAAGGGATTTATTATCAAGAAACTTTCAGTCCATTTCTTAAGATGGTCACTGTTCGAACCATCATGTCTGTTGCAGCTTCAGAACATTGGCATATCAATCAAATGGATGTGTACAATGCCTTTCTACAGGGTGATTTGCCTGATGAAATTTATATGACTCTTCCTCAGGGATTTCAGAGTCGGGGGGAGAGCAGGCCAGCTTGCAGACTCTTGAAATCCCTATATGGTCTCAAACAAACACCCAGGCAGTGGAATGGAAAGCTATCAGAAGCATTGCTTAGTTTTGGGTTCATACAAAGTCAACATGATCACTCTTTTTTTGTACAAGGCGCTGGGAGTTGCACTGTTTTTATACTAGTCTATATGGATGATATGCTCATCACAGGGCCTGATTTGAGTATAGTAAAAAAGACCAAAACAACACTACAAAAGACCTTTAAGATGAAGGACCTAGGGGAGTTAAAATACTTCCTTGGGACAGCGTTTGTTAGGTCATCATAGGGTATTCTAATGCATCAAAGAAAGTATGCATTAGAACTTGTTTCTAAACTTGGCTTAGGTGCTGCAAAACCTGCTACCACACCTCTTGAAGTAAATTTGAAGCTCACTAATCAGGAGTATGATGAACACAGAGGCACAACCAACAACTTGGATGATGCATTGTTACCAGATGTCACTAGTTATCAAAGGCTACTGGGAAAACTTCTTTATTTGACAGTAACAAGACCAGACATTGCATACAATGTTCAAACACTCAGCCAGTTTATACAAAAACTTAAGAAATCTCATATGGAGGCAGCACTTAGGGTGATCAAGTATGTTAAGAATCATAATGGACAAGGAGTGCTCCTGTCAAGTCAAAAGAAAGGTGTAATCTTAGCCTTCTGTGATGCTGATTGGGCAGCATGCCCTTTGACTAGGAAGTCTGTGTCTGGTTTTTTCATAAAGTATGGGGATTTACTGATATCATGAAAATCAAAGAAGCAAAACACCATTTCTAGAAGCTCTGCATAATAAGAGTACAGAAGTATTGCAACAACAGTGGCTGAACTAGTTTGGATATTTGGATTACTCAAGGACATATGAGTGGTGTTTGAATTGCCTGTAACCATCTACACTGACAGTAAAGCAGCCATACAAATAGCTGCCAACTATGTCTTTCATGAAAGGACCAAACACATAAAGATTGATTGCCACTTCATACGACAAAAATTCAGCAGGGACTAATCAAGACAGAGTATGTGGCAACCAAAAAAAAGTTGGCAGATGTGCTAACTAAAGGTCTGCCCAGAGCACAACACGAGTACTTGATGTCCAAGCTAGGCTTACTTGATATTTTCATACCACCTAGCTTAAGGGGGAGTGTAGAAACAAAAGGAGTAACATAATAGAGAGTAAGGGAATTAGTTAGTTAAGTGTACAGATACTACAATTAGTTATTAGTGTGAACACCCAATTTTTGCCCCGCATGGAAATTACTCCTTAAAATAATCAAAAATTATTTTTAATAAATTTTAGGAACTTTTCTTTATTTTAGTTGCATTTCGTGCATGTTTAATATTTAAATTATAGAAAATCATAAAAAATCGTCACATTTCCATTTCATGCCATCTTAGGTTTAATTTGCATTTTTAGGAATTAATTACTTATCAAATTATAGACTTAATGCATTGAAACATGCATTTTTAGTTAATTAATAGAAAATAACGATAATTAGCTTAATTTTACAAAATAGGCTTAATTCGCGAATATGGAGTTGAAATGGCTACAACTTAAGCTTAATTATTTGCTGAAGAGAGAAAGGAAAGACAACTATTTGGGCCAACTTTTCTGGGTCCAACACTTACCCATCACGCCAATTCCACCCAGCCCAAGAGAAAACTGGTCCAGAACCCACGACTCGCTTACCCGACCCGTTTCTCCCTATTAAAACAAGACCTAGACCTAATGAAAAGGGATCCTAATCTCTATATTTGTAAGAGAAGCGCCGTTGTTCCCTGGCCAGTCTTCTCCCTCACCCTCTCAACATACAGACCTAGAGAGACTAATCAACCCCCCCCTCCCCTACAACAAAAAGGAGCAGCGGCGCAACCCCTTTCCCTCATCTTCTCCAAACAGACCCCTCCCTCTCCATCTTCTTTTCTCTTCTACAACCACACAAGTAGACACAAACAGGAAAACAAAAGGCTAACCTTCAAAGCAGTAGCCAACAAGGCTAGCATCCACATACACAGCCGCAGGAACAAAAGAAAAAAAATGGAGCAGCCTTGACATTTTATTCTTTAGAACAAAAACGGCGGACTCCTCCTTACGCGGCCATCGTCGATTGCTGCGACTTACAATGGCCAAAACGAACACACTTCTTGTTTTCCTCACCCCGTACCGTAGCTAATAGGACGGCGACAGATCTGGCCGAAAAATGCCATAACGGCGAACCCCCAACTCTAAAAACAAAAAAACTAAAAAAGGAAGAAGAAGAAGAACAACGAAGAATTTTAAAATTTGGTCTCCATTTTTGTTTGTTTTCCTGCTGCAATTTCTGGGAATTTGAGTGCCACTCGAGCTATGGTAACTTCGTTCTCTCTTGTTGCTGATTTGAATCTGTTGCAACTGAGTTCCATCGTGGGAGTTTTCCGCCCTTTATTCGAGTTCTGAAGTTTGTTCTTCGTTATGCAGGTACGTTTATGTATTTTTGTCGACCTTAAAGTGAACCATGAATAAAAATCTTACTTGTTTATGTTCCGATTCTGTTCGAGTCCATAGATCTAGCATGTCTAATTGTTAAATTAGTTTGAAATTCCCTGTTTGCTAAGCTCAGAAGCTAACAGTATGTTAGTTTTGTATACTTGGTTTTTTTATTTTATTTTTTAAAATGACTTCTTTTGTGGTTATATATGTAATCTTGTCTAAGGATATGCTAGTTTCTCGGCCTTTATTTGGCGTGCCTCAGATTTAAATTTACACAGGGATATGTATCACCTCATTGCAAAAATGGTAATTGTTGTTTAAACGCATCAATGATGTTGAAAGTCGTTAAGCTGAAAGATCCTTTTACTCTGTTTCGAGGATGTGAATATTGCAATATTATTCATTATGTTACTTATTTGAATCTTCTTTATTTTTCTGTTTCGGCAATTCATTCGCCTAACTAGAAATGATTTTCGGTGTCGATTATTTGAACGTTGAAGAATGAAATACGAGTTTTGATGCCCTATTTAAGTTAGTATTCCATATCTTTTGTCAGAAAGAAGTATGGAAATGAAGACATGTTTTCTTAGTTACAAACTTAACAATTTCCATTATATTGTTACCTTTTCTGTTGTTTGACAAAAACAAATCGTTGAACATTGTTGCTGCATTTAACTTGTTTTTTTTAGAAAAGAAAAAGAATGGCTTCTTCATATGAAAAGGCATCAGCGAAGTAACATTTAGAAATTCAGTAGATATTATTTCAAGATAGGCTTAACTTCATTGATTTAGCATGTGAGACATCGAATTTGACTAAAAATTTCCTTCTCCGATTAACCTCGGGTATCAGTAGTCATTGGTTGTGGTAAAAGTGCAAATTAATTGAGGTGATAAAATTTCATCTAAAGTGCGATATCTGTTGATCAGATGTGAACATTTGGTGGAGATGATTTTCATGTTTGCACTGACACAGAACATTAGCTGCTGAATAGAAGAAGACAACTTAAATCTTGAGTGAATTGTTATTAATTGTGTACATGTTCGCGTGACATGAATACGTTTTTAAATGAATACTCGTAGAATTGCTAATTGAAAAATATGATCAAATTTGGCCATGGCCCAAACTCTCATTCTTCGACTAGCAAATTTAGTGAAGATCTTGAACAATTCCATGCTTAGTAGCCAAAGATATCTCTTTTACTTTAGATTAATACTACAAGTAACTTAGGAAAAAATAAAGAACTTATGAAAAGTAATAGTTTGCTTCAAATGAGCATTTTTACCATCATGACCATAGTCATGACTATATAATCTACACTCGGGTGTGGCAGCTCATGCCCCCGACTCTAACTCCAAACAATAATAAATTCACACGTAGCAATCGCGGGTGCATTTCATGTGACGCGGTTGTGATGTGTCCAAAAACAACAAGTACATGCCATCGTGACTTGTCCTAAGATAAATCCATAAAATATCAAAAATGATTTATATACATACCTTGTAAAGCTAAAAATACCTCTTTTAGATAAAAAATCTAAAACTTAGAGAATAATTGAACATCGCCTCAAATAGGCATTCTAAAACCGTCACGGTCATAGTCTTGACTACGTAATATACATTCGGGTGTGACAACTCATGTCCTCGACTTCAACTTGAAACTATATATTAAAATCACGTGTTGTAATTGCGGGTGCATTTCATGTGGTGAAATTATAATATGTCCAAAAGCAGACAAGTGCACGTCCTCGTGACTTGTTTTCAAGGTAAATCCATAAACGTCAAAAGCGGCTAAAAGTTAAAAAGGATAAATGCACAATGGTTTAAAACACGTAAATAATCAGATAATTTAGGCAAAATAATAATAGTTTAGCGACCGTGCTCNAAAACAAAACGGTGTCCCGGAGCATCGTCAAAATCCGGGTGGCGACTCTGAAAAAATTAATAAATAAATCCCAAAATCGAATAATGTCACTTAAAGTGGAAAAACTCCCTTATTACCCCTTCATTAATCCGGGGTAGTGGAAAAAGGAGGTGTGACAGCTCTGGCGACTCTGCTGGGGACTGGAACCCAGAACTTATGGTTCAGGGTTCAAGAATTCGAGCTTATGTAGCTATTATATTTGGCTTCCATTATCTGTTTTTACATGTTTAAACCTAATGTGCTAATTGCCGCTTCTTACCGCTTTGATATTGTCTGAACTGCATATAAACTATGTCGAAATCCTTCTTCTCTCTGAGTCTTTTAAATCATCTGGGAAGTGTGCACTTTGTGTGACTTCTTTTCTGCTAGAGTCATCCAAATTTTAGAACGAGGTACGGACAAGTTGCAAAGCCGGTGAAGCTTCTGTATTCCCGGTACGCTGCCCCGACCTCGGCTCGAGCTGTCCGCTCGGGTAAGCCTGGTCTAGAACAAAACCCCAGGATTCAAACTTAGAATGACATAACCTCATTCCGGATCCCTAGTAAGTGCGTTGTTTGCATCACGTGCATTTGACTTAGGGGACTCAACACAGGGGTTGGGTCCGTCTAAGACAGATGAACCCAAAATAAAAGACCATCCTGATGCATCTTACGTGCTACTTGGCATCTGTTTGTTTCGGCATGCATGTTGACCGGCTTCTAGAATAGGAAGGAAAATCAAAAGAAAAAAAAGAAAATCAAAAAACAAAGAGTGAGGTAGGTATTAAAAACCTGAAACTCCGTCTATAAATAAGAAAGAAAATAATTGAATGTCCTCAAAAGTCATGATTTCCCGGTTCCATCAAAACTGACCGAACAACGCGGGTCTGATTCTCACCGGATGTGAGATACATAGGCAAACCTCATCGGTTCAGGCCCCCAATAGTAAAAAATATTCCAAAAAACACTTTCCTTTAATTTCTTCTTTAGAAGTATTTTTCTTAGGAAATTCCAAATAAATAAATAAAAAAGTTTTAGAACCCAAAAGTATTTTTCATTCAAACAAAAAGACAAATCAAAATACCAAAAAATATTTTCTACCTTTTTATTTTCCACAATTTTCAAAAAATCTCAAAAATATTTTTCCTTCTTCCTTTTATAGAAACGTCTTTATTTGAGACCCCAATTTTAAAAAAAAATTATCAAAAAAAAAGTGCTTTCCCTTTTCTTAATTCCTTCTTAGAGCAGAAATGAGTATTTCCCTCTGAAACTATCCCCAATCTGCTTTAGATGGTCTAATCACATGTCGTCTTCTCAACAAACACACATTTCTTTGCCTCCTGACCCTGGTGACAAAATATAAGGGGACGAGGCAAATTTTTCTTCTGTTCCAATCCATGTTGTCACTAATCCATCTCAACTACCTTTTGAATTCTTGGAACCTTCTTATGAGTCGCAGCTAGTTATTGGTTTTAATTGTGGGGGTGTTGATCTTTGTCGCCATGGGACTCTTTGTATTATGCAGCTTGCCTTTCCTAATGCGATATATTTGGCTGACGCTATTCAAGGTGAAAAGACTGTTATTGAAGCCTGTAAGCCTGCACTTGAGTCTAGTTACATCACAAAAGTTATTCATGATTGCAAACAGGATAGTGAGGCATTATATTTTCAGTTTAGCATAAAGTCACACAATGTTGTGGATACACATATTGCATAATTCTTTGATCAGTGAACAAGAAGGACGTGCACGAGTCCCAGATGACTACATATCATTGGTTGGTCTACTTGATGACCCACGTTATTGTGGAATATCTTATTATGAGAAAGAAGAAGTCAGAGTTCTTCTAAGACAAGACCCTAAGCAAGATGCAATGCCCTTACTAAAGAGTAAGAGTAGCAGAGAATTAGAAGAGGCAAGGAGAGGTTGTTCAATGAAGGAGAATAGCAAGAGGAGTATCATTTCTGAACATCATGCTCAAGTCCTTTGGGAGGAGAGCATGTTGTTATGTGTTTACACTAATTGGTTTTTCTGTTTTGCAGGTACATATATTAGCCTTTGATGGCATTCCAGTTGGTGGTACCTGATGGTCACAGGGTGTACCAGCTTCAGAAACATCTGATCGCTAAAGATCATCCGTACCACAAATTTGGCACAGGCAGTTGAGATACATTGGAGGTGGAGATTATGAAGATAAAAGCAAAGATGATAAACTTGCCAGGACTCAAAAGTTAAAACATGATGTAATTGAGGCAATTAGCATATTAACTGAAGATATTGATACTAGTCATGAGCTGATCGCAGAACAGCCAGTAGCAACCTAGATGCAGATGCACAATCTGTTCGCATGTTTGTGGCTGATGATGGTAAATGTCTTGCAGCTCAGAGTTACGCCAAAAACATGGGACTATATGGGGAGCATGTTGGTGCCTTTAGCATTGTTTGCAAAGATGCAAATGTTGCAAGGAGATTCGAAAGCCAGCTAAAGCTGATTATCAAGCCAATGTACTCTAATCCACCAATTCATGGTGCGTCTACTGTTGCTACTATACTCAAGGACAGACAAGATGAATGGACAACTGAGCTGAAAGCAACAGCCGACAGGATTTTTTATAGTTTTCCTTTCCATCCCTTAATTTTCTAGTTTGTAATTTGAGAAGGTTATGTTTAATTCATTTTTGATTCCCACTTTACATTAAAAAAATAAAGGCCAGTGATTGGTGAATATAGCATCGACAGTACATCTCTGACCTTAACTAAATATAATAATCAAAATGTCATTTTGTTTTTCTTTTTATCTAATCAGCAAAAGTTTTTGTTAATCCAAAATAAAAGGTTAAGGGTGATTGATGAATATAGCAACACTTCTCTGACCGAAACAAACAAAATATAATAATCTAATGTCATGTGCATCAGGCTGCTCTTTTTTAGACTGCTACTAAAAAGTAATTATCTAAACGTGCAGCATTTTCCCTTGGACCATATCTTTTTTTTTTCAAATAGATCCGAGTCCAATCATATGATATTAGCATTCCTGTGCATGATGCTAGTGATGCCAGATTAACATGCAAGGCTCCTTTCCATAATGCTAAAACCCCTTCATTTCTTACCACCTGTGTGATTGTACTGAAAATATGTCCAAAGCAATTATACTTAAGGGGTACTGCTTGAGCAATGCCAGCAGCAACATGTCCTTTATTTACATAGAAAAATTAGACATTTCAAAATTTCAAAAAAAAGAGAGTAAAATCAACGAAATTCAAAAAAAAAAGTTAGCTTTATTTACTCCATTCTCAATCTTCCCGAACTACGCAAGATCTGATTCATGCGGCGTCATGATACGTAGGCAATCCACGTAGGATTCGATCATAGCCATAAATAAATTGAGTGAAAAATAAATAAAAAAAGAAAATATTGAGTGAAAATAAAGAAAAGAGTGAAAAGAAAGTGAAAATAGAGCGAAAAAGAAAAAGAGTGACAAAATAATTGAGAAAAACAAAGAGCGAAAATAACAAAAAGAGAAAGGAAAAGAAATCGAGATATGGAAATTTTTTTTAAAAAAAGACATAATTTGAAAGCGACATTTAAAGGCCGGGATGAAACATGCAACCGTTCAAACACATGGTAGAAGCGTTTAACTGTTAGGTGCATTGCATATCAATATGCGATTTCCTATATGCCAAATGTCTCAAAACTAACAAGGTTGTTTGGTGTGGAAATTAGCCAAGTTCTGGTGGTTGGTTTTGTTGGTAGTCCGGTTTCCCATCCTTCATAAGGTCCAAAGGTAGAAATGGCCTCTGTCGGTAATATGCCGATCATCGGTCCTAAGGATAGCCCGTCATCGGCTATTCTGTAGCCAGAATCAGCAACCGCTGAAGAAAATAAAATGTTGCGTCGCCGCATGTTGGAAATGTGGGACGCCTGGTCTAACGGCAGGGACCCGCCAAGTGTAATCCCTGGTTTTCCTGAGTTGATCCCCAGTTCATATGAGCTTTCCAACATCCTTGCGCTCAACCCACTCATCCTATGTGGGCGCCCTCTAATGCCGCCTAATGGCCCCGGAATGCCTTTTGTGGATCACCCTCAGGCGCCAGATTCAAGGGCACCGACAGCAACGTTTGTTGTACCACCAATCTCCACTACGGCACATCCAACAGTGCCCAGGCCAAAATCATACCCTCAGCACTCGCGATATGAGTCTCCCAGGGGTCAGCAAAGAACAATGAGAAACCCTGAGAAGGAAGAAATGGCTCGGAGGATGAGAAGCATAGAGAAAAGCTTAAAAAACATTCAGGGTTTGAGTGGTCAGAAGAGTCTCTCCTACTCCGATTTATGCATGTTTCCACATGTTCACCTGCCGGTTGGTTTCAAGATGCCAAAGGTTTGAAAATAGGGCGGGCACGGAGACCCGATAGCTCACTTAAAATGATATTGTAACTAGCTGAGGGATGCCGGTGGAAAAGATGAGTTACTAATGGCCTATTTCGAAGAAAGCCTCACCGGAATCGCTGCTGAATGGTATACGAGTCACGAAATTACTCACTGGCATGTGTGGGACGATATGGCCCGAGACTTTGTCCGCCAGTTCCAATATAATGTGGACATTGCCCCCGACAGGAATTCTTTGTCTGAATTGAAGAAGAAAACCGTGGAAAGCTTTCGTGAATATGCTGTCAAATGGCGTGAGCAAGCTTCTAGGGTAAAGCCTCCAATGGATGAAGCAGAAATGGTTACGGTCTTCCTACACGCCCAAGAGGCAGGCTACTTCCAGAACGTGATGTCTGCTATGGGTAGACCATTTGCTGAAGCTATCAAAATTGGGGGGATGGTCGAAAGTGGTTTAGAAACGGGCCGAATTTGGAGTCAAGCTACTTTTAAGGCTACATCAGAAGCCGTTCAGGATGGGTCAGGTGTTTTTTTTTAAACAGAAACGAGATAGAAGAGGGAGCCATGATGACTTCGAGCTCGAAGGGGCCCCACATGGAATTCAACCAATCATATATGCTTCCTAAAGTCCCACAACACTGTGATCCCTATCAAGATGATGCTCCGTGGCACCGCCTCCATATGCGGTGATGAACGTGCAATCTTACACGGGGCCACAAAATTATACCCAAAACCGAGCTCCACTTCCCAGAAATGCCCTTCCTTACCAAGCTCCATATAGTCCTCAATCAAATGTTTTCCAATACAATCCTCGCCCAAGAGAGCCTTTCCAAAAGAATCAGTTCACCCCTATTGGTGAATCATCCTTTAGCTTGTTCCAAAAGTTGGTCAGGACAGGTATGCTACAACTAGTGGCCCCGAACCGGCCGAACCCCGAGTCCCCCTCGCACCGAGTTGATGCTAGATGTGAATACCACTCTGGAGCAGCGGGGCATAACATTGAAAATTGTTGGACTTTAAAAAGAGCAGTGGAAGACCTCATTGAGGTCCAGGCAATAGTGGTTAGGGATGAATAAGACCCAAATACGATGAATAACCCCTGTATGCTCACACTGGGACAGTAGTCAGAATGATTTGTAAAGATGAGAAATTTGATCCGGCACTGAAGGCCATTGCAACCATTGTCGAGACAGAAGAAAACACAGAAAACGGTTGCCAAGCCTGAAGTTTCCCCATCAGATGGGAGTCTCGGTAGCCAGTCTTGCTATCCTTTCTGCGTCCGGATTATCTCAGGGTGTGATCCGGATGTTTTACTTTATTGTCTTACTTTCCAATGTAAACCCTTCTATCTTTAAAAAAAAATTCAATCAAAAATCAAATGAATTTAATATTTCATTTTCCAAGAATGTCTCTTTTCTTAATCTTGTATTTTTTCTTATGCTACTTTCAGTTCTGTTTAAATGCAGATTTCAATAACATGACATGCCTGCAGACTTCATGCCCGGATCTTAAAATGCTGTCAGACTCCGAAATAATGAATCAAGAGTCAGAATGCAAATGAAGTTAGATCAATGAAATAAAACAATCAGGATAACCAAAGGAAAATTAGTTTATATTAGAAGGGTCCATACATTACTACAAGAGTATTGCCAAAAGAGTGCGTTTGTGCTTGGGGTACATCGAAGAAATTATCCCTGAAACAACTCTGAACGCAGGTGCAGTCAAAAGATCTTAAAACGCCGTCAGGGTTCGAAATAATAAATCAAGGATCAGAAATGCAAATGAAGTTTGGTCAAGGAAATAAAACAATGAATCGGAATAGCCAAAGGAAAATTGGTTCATATTGGAAAGGTCTATGCATTGCGACAAGAGTACTGCCAAAAGAGTGCGGTGTACTTGGGGCTCGAAGGAAATATCCCAGAAATAACTGTCAACGCAGGTGCAGTCAAAATGTACTATGTTTGATCCTCCATATAGTATTAAATGTTCTCCAATTGAGATGAAGAAGGCTTTCATTCTCGCTACCCAAACACTATTACCCCTTTTGCCAACCCTTTGAGCCGATTACCTTCCTTTGATTATCCTCTTTGGAACGTCAAAGTGTTGTTAAAAAAAGAGCAAAAAAAGAAATGAAAAGAAAAAGAGAACAAGGAAAGCAAAAGAAAAAAAAGAAGAGGAAAAAAACAAAACAAAAATCAAAACAAAAACCAAACAAAAACAAAACTCCTGAACTACGTCTAACTTGATTCCGAAAGGATACGTAGGCAACCTCTCCTTGGGGTTCAGTCACACCAAAATAAAAATCCAAATTCCCCCAAAATGAAACTGGGGCAGAAGTTATGATATGTTCGGCGATGTGTCGACTGGAAGGTTCCAAAGTTGTAATTCAGTCCAAATTATTTTTACCCAAAATCATGTTCAAGTCCTTTCGATCAATCGTCAAAGATGTCCAAAATTGGAGGATACCGTTGTTTGGATCCAATACAAGCAAATGAGAGAAATTGAAATGAGAGAGTCTTATCGGTGAAAACCCACACAGGCACCGTGAGGCGACAGTAAGAAGAGAAATAAAAATGAGAGAGTCTCATCGGTGAAAACCCACACGGGCACCGTGAGGCAACGGTAAGAAGAGAAATGAGAGAGGTTAGTCGGTGAAAACCCGCAAAGGGCACCACTGATCGAAAAGAGGATAATTGGTCGCTGACATGAAAACGTTTCCGGGGCAAGGTTTCTCAATCTCGAGGTAATAGTTATGATGAATTTCTGAGAGTCGGACGGTTTACACGAATCAGGCGGCCAGTCCAAAAGGCATGTCATGTTCATTGAAGTCCGCATGCACTCCAGATGAGTCCTTCTTTCCTTTCCCCGAAAGGGACACCTCTTGTTTATTCATTGTCCATTCTATCATTTATTTTTCTTTTGAATCCCTTTCAGTCTTACTCTGTTACTAAACTAAGGCAAAGAAAGGATGGCAAGATTGATTTACAGGGTTCTTATTTGACACGGGCTAATATGCAAAAGGCACCCAACCTCGTCAGGGGAATCAAGTCGATCTCGACTGGCCATAGCGGCCGATGCTACAAATTCAGAACCCTTGAAGGAGAAAATAAAATTGAAGTGCCTATAAAGGCGAATAAAGTTGAAAGGTTGAGTCCCACGTAGCTAACCATCTCGGCAAGGTTTGAAAAGCCGAAATATTCCAAATGCCCTAAAGTTAAAGTTGGAAGAAAAGTCAGAAATGAAAGGCAAATAAAAGCGAGATAAAATTGGAAAGGTTAAGTCCCGCGACTAACCGTTGCAGCAGAATTTGAGGGGTCAAAACTTCCCCGATTCTCTGGAAATCCAGAAGAAAAAAGCAAGTGAAAGGCCTACAAAGGCAAAACAAAAATGTTGGGTCCCACATGACCACTCGCCCTGGAAATATCTGGAAAAATCTAAAATCCCCGGGATTAGAGATGAAACCCAATCCCCAGCAAGCAAGTGGTTGAGATCTTCGTCAAAAGATTTGAGATCAAGCAGTTGAAAATCAAGGCCGCAAAACCAACCACCGTTTCAAACTAACAAATTGTTCTTTGTTTGAAAATCTGAAACAGGTGCAACTCAAAAGTAACCGTGCAAAAAGCAGGCGCAACCAAAAGGAACTGCGCAAGAGCTAGAAGGGGCTCTGCAGCAACAACTCCAGAAAGGGAAGTTCTCTCCAAAATTCTTTCCCACATTCACTCAAAATAAAATGAAAAGAAAAGAAAAGAAAAGAAGAAAACGATGTTGACAACAATCCAAACCTAAAGTGGTATATGGTCTCCAATCCCTAGCTACACCTTTCCCAACCTAGGATCTTCCATTCCTTAGTTGATGCCAACATAGGGTCCCACTCCCTAGTTGATGCCGGCATAACCCGATGACTCCTCCAACATAGGGTCCCACTCCCTAGCAGACACCAGCATAACCTGGTGATCTTTTCCTGACAACAACATAACCTGTTGATCTTCTCTAGATATCGGCATAACCCGGTAATCTCTTTCTTTACAACAACATAACCTGTTGATCCTCTCCAGATATCGACATAACCCGGTAATCTCTTTTCCCGGCAACTGCATAACCTGTTGACCTTTTCAGACACCAGCGTAACCTGGTGATCTTTTCTGACAACAGCATAACCTGTTGATCCTCTCCAGATATCGACATAACCCGGTAATCTCTTTCTTTACAACAACATAACCTGTTGATCTTTTCAGACACCAGCATAACCTGGTGATCTTTTTTCCTGACAACAACATAACCTGTTGATCTTTTCAGACACCAGCATAACCTGGTGATCTTTTTTCCTGACAACAACATAACCTGTTGATCTTTTCAGACACCAGCATAACCTGGTGATCTTTTTTCCTGACAACAACATAACCTGTTGATCTTTTCAGACACCAGCATAACCTGGTGATCTTTTTTCCTGACAACAACATAACCTGTTGATCTTTTCAGACACCAGCATAACCTGGTGATCTTTTTTCCTGACAACAACATAACCTGTTGATCTTTTCAGACACCAGCATAACCTGGTGATCTTTTTTCCTGACAACAACATAACCTGTTGATCTTTTCAGACACCAGCATAACCTGGTGATCTTTTTTCCTGACAACAACATAACCTGTTGATCTTTTCAGACACCAGCATAACCTGGTGATCTTTTTTCCTGACAAAAACATAACATGTTGATCATTTTCTTGACACTGGCATAACCCAATGATCTCTTTTCCCGGCAACAGCATAACCTGTTGACCTTTCCAAACACCAGCATAACCTGGTGATATCTTTCTTGGCAGCGGCATAACCCGTTGATCCTCCCCCCAGACATCGGCATAACCCGGTGATCTTTTCTTGACGACAGCATAACCTGCCGATCTTTTCCAACATAGGGTCTCCAATCCCTAGTTGATTTTACTTTTTAGGCATAGGGTATCCACTCCCTAGTCTACAATAACTTCGGGTGCACTGTTCTCGGCCTTTCATTGCTTTCAATAATAAAGTAGCATAGATTTCCTCACAATAACTCACGAAATTTTCCTAGTGAAAACTGGGGCAGAAAATTTCGTTCGTTTGCTTTTTGATTTTGTACAGATTGCATTTTTAGGACAATGGATTCGAGACGACCAAAAGAAGACGTCTCAATTCAGAATAAAGAAAAGAAGAAAAGAGAAGACCAAACCCAAGATGCAGAAGCGGAAATGATGTAGACTGCTCAAGACAGATCGAAGTCACAAGCTATGCATGCCCTTTCTTGATCCGAAAAGCTGAAGAAGATTGAACCGGCGCCTACAACTAACAAGCATCAAGGTCCAGATCAAGTCTGTATAAAAGCAGCCAAGACTCAAGATCAAGCTTCGGCAGACTAATAGATCGGACTCTTGTAACTCATAGTTGATAGGTTTATTTTAGTCTATTTCATTTTGATTTTGGTGTAATAAGGAGCTTAGCGAGCAGTAAGCAGCAGCAACAGCAGCGAAATCACAGCTTCCCGGTAGTCCCAGCTACCAAAACTTCCAGAACTACACCGACCTGATTCCTTTATAGCCAAGGATATGTAGGCAACCTCTGAAGCAAGGTTCGGTCAGAACTTTTTCAAAATGCTTCCAAGCGGAGTACCAAACGGGCAAAAATTGCTTGTGGTTGCTCACTTTATCTTTGCCCGAAAACTCTTCATGTTCTCGAGCAAAGAGGGGCAGCTGTGAACACCCAATTTTTGCCCCGCATGGAAATTACTCCTTAAAATAATCAAAAATAATTTTTAATGAATTTTAGGAACTTTTCTTTATTTTAGTTGCATTTCGTGCATGTTTAATATTTAAATTATAGAAAATCATAAACAATCGTCACATTTCCATTTCATGTCATCTTAGGTTTAATTTGCATTTTTAGGAATTAATTACTTATCAAATTATAGACTTAATGCATTGAAACATGCATTTTTAGTTAATTAATAGAAAATAACGATAATTAGCTTAATTTTACAAAATAGGCTTAATTCGCGAATATGGAGTTGAAATGGCTACAACTTAAGCTTAATTATTTGCTAAAGAGAGAAAGGAAAGACAGCTATTTGGGCCAACTTTTCTGGGTCCAACACTTACCCATCACGCCAATTCCACCCAGCCCAAGAGAAAGCTGGTCCAGAACCCATGACCCGCTTACCCGACCCGTTTCTCCCTATTAAAACAAGACCTAGACCTAATGAAAAGGGATCCTAATCTCTATATTTGTAAGAGAAGCGCCGTTGTTCCCTGGCCAGTCTTCTCCCTCACCCTCTCAACATACA
>ML296947.1:0-18548 GCA_005239495.1 Nicotiana undulata | reverse complement strand
CCCCCCTCCCCTACAACAAAAAGGAGCAGCGGCGCAACCCCTTTCCCTCATCTTCTCCAAACAGACCCCTCCCTCTCCATCTTCTTTTCTCTTCTACAACCACACAAGTAGACACAAACAGGAAAACAAAAGGCTAACCTTCAAAGCAGTAGCCAACAAGGCTAGCATCCACATACACAGCCGCAGGAACAAAAGAAAAAAAATGGAACAGCCTTGACATTTTATTCTTTAGAACAAAAACGGCGGACTCCTCCTTACGCGGCCATCGTCGATTGCTGCGACTTACCATGGCCAAAACGACCTCACTTCTTGTTTTCCTCACCCCGTACCGTAGCTAATAGGTCGGCGACAGATCTGGGCGAGAAATGCCATAACGGCGAACCCCCAACTCTAAAAAACAAAAAAACTAAAAAAGGAAGAAGAAGAAGAAGAAGAAGAACAACGAAGAATTTTAAAATTTGGTCTCCATTTTTGTTTGTTTTCCTGCTGCAATTTATGGGAATTCGAGTGCCACTCGAGCTATGGTAACTTTGTTCGCTCTTGTTGCTGATTTGAATCTGTTGCAACTGAGTTCCATCGTGGGAGTTTTCCGTCCTTTATTCGAGTTCTGAAGTTTGTTCTTCGTTATGCAGGTACGTTTATGTATTTTTGTCGACCTTAAAGTGAACCATGAATAAAAATCTTACTTGTTTATGTTCCGATTCTGTTCGAGTCCATAGATCTAGCATGTCTAATTGTTAAATTAGTTTGAAATTCCCTGTTTGCTAAGCTCAGAAGCTAACAGTATGTTAGTTTTGTATACTTGGTTTTTTTATTTTATTTTTTAAAATGACTTCTTTTGTGGTTATATATGTAATCTTGTCTAAGGATATGCTAGTTTCTCGGCCTTTATTTGGCGTGCCTCAGATTTAAATTTACACAGGGATATGTATCACCTCATTGCAAAAATGGTAATTGTTGTTTAAACGCATCAATGATGTTGAAAGTCGTTAAGCTGAAAGATCCTTTTACTCTGTTTCGAGGATGTGAATATTGCAATATTATTCATTATGTTAGTTATTTGAATCTTCTTTATTTTTCTGTTTCGGCAATTCATTCGCCTAACTAGAAATGATTTTCGGTGTCCATTATTTGAACGTTGAAGAATGAAATACGAGTTTTGATGCCCTATTTAAGTTAGTATTCCATATCTTTTGTCAGAAAGAAGTATGGAAATGAAGACATGTTTTCTTAGTTACAAACTTAACAATTTCCATTATATTGTTACATTTTCTGTTGTTTGACAAAAACAAATCGTTGAACATTGTTGCTGCATTTAACTTGTTTTTTTTAGAAAATGAAAAAGAATGGCTTCTTCATATGAAAAGGCATCAGCGAAGTAACATTTAGAAATTCAGTAGCTATTATTTCAAGATAGGCTTAACTTCATTGATTTAGCATGTGAGACATCGAATTTGACTAAAATTTTAATTGAGGTGATAAAATTTCATCTAAAGTGCGATATCTGTTGATCTGATGTGAACATTTGGTGGAGATGATTTTCATGTTTGCACTGACACAGAACATTAGCTGCTGAATAGAAGAAGACAACTTAAATCTTGAGTGAATTGTTATTAATTATGTACATGTTAGCGTGACATGAATACGTTTTTAAATGAATACTCGTAGAATTGCTAATTGAAAAATATGGCCAAATTTGGCCATGGCCCAAACTCTCATTCTTCGACTAGCAAATTTAGTGAAGATCTTGAACAATTCCATACTTAGTAGCCTAAGATATCTCTTTTACTTTAGATTAATACTACAAGTAACTTAGGAAAAAATAAAGAACTTATGAAAAGTAATAGTTTGCTTCAAATGAGCATTTTTACCATCATGACCATAGTCATGACTATATAATCTACACTCGGGTGTGGCAGCTCATGCCCCCGACTCTAACTCCAAACAATAATAAATTCACACGTAGCAATCGCGGGTGCATTTCATGTGACGCGGTTGTGATGTGTCCAAAAACAACAAGTACACGCCATCGTGACTTGTCCTAAGATAAATCCATAAAATATCAAAAATGATTTATATACATACCTTGTAAAGCTAAAAATACCTCTTTTAGATAAAAATTCTAAAACTTAGAGAATAATTGAACATCGCCTCAAATAGGCATTCTAAAACCGTCACGATCATAGTCTTGACTAGGTAATATACATTCGGGTGTGACAACTCATGTCCTCGACTTCAACTTGAAACTATATATTAAAATCACGTGTTGTAATTGCGGGTGCATTTCATGTGGTGCAATTATAATATGTCCAAAAGCAGACAAGTGCACGTCCTCGTGACTTGTTTTCAAGGTAAATCCATAAACGTCAAAAGCGGCTAAAAATTAAAAAGGATAAATGCACAATGGTTTAAAACACGTAAATAATCAGATAATTTAGGCAAAATAATAATAGTTGAGCGACCGTGCTAGAACCACGGAACTCGGGAATGCCTAACACCTTCTCCCGGGTTAACAGAATTCCTTACTCGGATTTCTGGTCGCAGACCACTTAAAACAGAGTCAAATCTTCCTCGATTTGGGATTTTCAAAACAAAACGGTGTCCCGGAGTATCGTCAAAATCCGGGTTGCGACTCTGAAAAAATTAATAAAATCCCAAAATCGAATAATGTCACTTAAAGTGAAAAAACTCTCTTATTACCCCTTCATTAATCTGGGGTAGTGAAAAAAGGAGGTGTGACAATTAGAAGCACCGTAGGGTCCACCAATCTATTAGAAGGTTTCTAATTAACTGTACATGTATAATACTGTGTAATGTTACATTGAATACACAGAAAATGAATTTCTCTCATTTCTTCTTCTTCAAATCTTTCTCTCTGCATCCGTTCTTCCCAATTCTAGGGTTTTTTATCTCCCTAATTCTCTGAATTCTAACAAGGGGGTCATTTTAATTTACTACAGGAATATATGCTTATAAAAAATATTTTATAATTCGATATTATATATAGAGAGAGAGAGAGAGAGTGAGAGAGAGAGAGAGGGGCAACTCGTTACAACCTGTTAGTAGATTCAACCTCTACTATATACTCTCTTCGGTCCACAATAAGTGACCAATTTGCTTTTGACATATCCATTAAGAAAATATTAAATTCTACACAAAAGTACCTAGTATGACTAAACTACCCTTAATTAAGTATTTAATGTGAGGTGTAAGAATTTTTTTTAGGAATATGTACATAAGGGTTATTTTGTAAAAATAAATTGAATTCTTTCTTGATTATATAAATGGATACTTATTTTGGACCAAAATAAAAAGGCAAAATTGGTCACTTATCGTGGACCCGAGCGAGTATACATCAAAAATATTTTTGACTTTGTATAAATAGTGTAATTTTTTGACTTAGGGGTTCGGATGACCCTTTCCTCCGCCCTAGCTCCGCCTATGTTGTGTCAAATCATCATATAAAATTCTCAACATTATTATTCATGCATAACTAGTTTTATAAACCAAAAGCTAGGAGGGATAGTAGTACTTTTGCTAATAAATACAGAGTCTCCAATTTTGTTAGTGCACCCCATCTCTGTCCACCATTCAAACTCTTCCCATGAAAAGCCCAACAAGCCTGACAATTTCTTTACCACCTTTGTTCCCAATTCCCATATTCCCCATCCTACTCTTTCTCTGTGTAGCACATTGTATATAGCACTTCACTTTTCTCTTCATTTACTAGTTGGAATCCAGAACTAAAAAACTACTAAAGCTGTAACTCTTTCTTTCCTCACCAAGACACAGCAAAAAATATCATGGAAGTTCTCTCCATGTTTTGGTTCATTTTCTTCATTCTTGTAAGCCTATTACTCTTTCAGCTTTCTCAGTCAGCAACTGAATTTGTTGATGGAGTTTCAAAATGGAAAAACTTTACTGTCCAAATTGGGGATACCATCAGTAAGTACTCTTACAATAGTATATACGAACCATATTCTGCTATTCTTGGTGCTTAATTTGACTTTAACCAAATTTTGCATTTAAATTTGATGACACTTTTTATTTTGTATTTCTTTTTCAGTTTTCCAGCATAAGTATCAGTACAATCTCTACATTTTCCAGAACCAGAATGCCTTTACTTTGTGCAATTTCACTGAAGCTACACTTCTTACCAAATCCAACTCCAAATCCTACACAGTAAGTTCAAAATTTCAAGATTCAAAATAATCTTGAATACAAGGGGTTTAAGATTTGACTTCTTTTTTCTTGATATATTAAAAGTACCGGTTCAAGGCCGAAGCCAGTAAGGTTTTTTTGGGGGCCCGTTTTTTTATAGTAGGTTTTATGGCTAATTTCATAAAAAACTATACTAAACATTTTTAAGGTAAAATAACAAGACTCTTATAAAAATCCTTTTTATTCATATAATTGATTAGCTATATTATCAATTAAAAAAAAAAAACTTTAAGGTCTCATAACAGAATTATGCTTTAGATCACTAATTTTATTAAGCCACCGTAAATGCAGTGGCGCCCGTCAAGGCGGGGTATGTTTTACTTCTCATTCGACAATGGTAGTGCTACTGCAGCAGCATGTTTACAAGGCCAAAAGCTAGCAATTAAGGTATCACTTTCACCTGAACTATCACCGGCGGCAGCTCCACCATTTATATCTGGCAGCATTGTGTCATCTTCTCCGGCTTACACGTGGCCATTGCCGCCATTAGAAACTGCTTCTCCTGCTAATAGTCCAATGGTTCCACAGAAAGGGAGTGATATTCCGTTTATAAACAGTAATCCAGCAGTTCCTTTGCCCACTGGTGAAGTTGATTCTGCTTCTGTCCACCCTTTCCTCACTTCTGGTTACCATGTAACGCAGGTAATTATGTTTTATATCATTATTTAATATTTATCCTATTATTAACAATCTTTACAACAACAATGATTACGTATGAAACTAACCTCGTCGTTGTTAAAAAAAATTATTATCAATCTTTAATATTGAAATTTTTTAATAAAAATACTATCCAACTTGCTAAAACTATTATCAGTTTTAAATATATATACTCCCTCATTCCACTCTATGTGGCATACTCAGAGTGTAAGTGTCAATGTTCTTAATATTGACCGAAATTAGACATAGATTCTTCAAGTGTTTGAAAATAAAATTATATATTAAAAATTACATTAAAAAAGTTAAGAAAATGTTGGACGTGTCCGGGGCGTAAGCCCCGACGGTCAAGGCGTAAGTCTCACAGAACTAAGTCCCACATATAAGTTCAGGGCGTTTTACTAGTGCTCCGCCCCTGGGCGAGTCTCAATTCTGCTTTTTAAAATAGAGTACCATATGAAGCCCAATGATGGTGTAATTGATTTAATTTATTGTTTTTAATTTTATTATCGTTTATTTATTTATTTATTAGGTTAATTTTATGTCTTCGGATTCGGAAATGCAGGTGGTGAAGTTTGTAGCAATTCAATGCTCCTTGTGCTGTGCAATTTTGTTGATGCTGTTTTAAAATGACCAAAAGGGAGAGAAAGTAAGCGATGTTTGCAAAGTCAGTACATGAAAAAAGAGAAATTGCACTACTGAGGGGACCAAACGTGCGCCAGGAGCTGTAGGGTTAAATCTAAAATAAGCTTTAAAGTGGTGATAATGATGATTAATACCATGTTTAGTACTGTAGTAACAATATTTAGTGTTGTATTGCTATCCTTGACCCTACTTTCGAACCATTTCTGTCTTTCTTTTCTCTTTAGTCTTGGCATGCAATCATTTTTGCCTTCTACTTTTTTCTACTTTATTAGACTCTTTCTGTCTTTATATTTTTTTTAATTTCTCTCTGGTTGAGAATTTTAATAGGAAATCATGTAATACCCGTTTTTAAAAAGAGGCTATTGGTGGTTAGAACCAATAATTACAAATGTTGATTGTAAATCTGAAAACTTAAATTATTAATCTTTATTTTGTGTTTTTTCCCTCCATGGTACTAAAGGTTAGATGTTGCCATCATCATTATTTGGTGATAAGGGCTTTTAAAGTTATGATTGATCCTTCTATAAAGAGAATTAAACCTAGGTTCTCTAATAAAAAAAGCTCATAGTCTAATCCTTATTACCTTGTTTGTTGTATGTTTTGCTAATTATGGATAACACACTACTAAAACACAGTAAATTTGTAACCGTCAAATCAGTCATAAATCGGTTTTTTCCGATGAAATTCCGATTGAAAAGAGTCAATCGAAAAATACGTGGTCGCAATATATTTGCGACAGTCAATTGAAAATTTGCGACGGATTCAATCGCAAACTGAAAAATACAGGTACATTTCAATTTAAGCTATTTGTGACTCAATTGATCGCTAAATTTGCGACTGATTCAGTCGCTGATCAGAATTAAAAAAATACAAATTAAAAGTTCGGATTGATTCCGCCAAAAAATTAAATAATAAAATTAATTTTTAATTAATTATTCTGACCGAAACAGTAGTACATATTGGGTATTAGTTAATTAGAAAAATTCAGAAATTCTCAATTTGCAACCGCACCAATCGCAAATCTTAATTATAATTTTTAGAAATTCTCAATTTGCGACTGAATCGGTCGCAAATATGGGTAATTTCTGGTGAAATTTGTGACTGATTCAGTCGGAAATCTGAAAATTTGTAGAAAATTGTATTTTTAATTACACCACCTTTCAAATAAAACAGCCAACCAAACACCTAATAATCAATCAAACACCTAACAACCAACCAAACACCTTGTATAACAATCCAAATCCAATATTTACTAAAGCGAATAGTAATATTTATAACAATTCAACCAACTAATCAAATAATCAACTATCAAACAACATAAATTAAACATGTCTGTAACTTCAACTCTAAAACTTTCAAATAGTCTCCTCCTCAAACTTAGACTCAGACTCCACTGCAGCTTGACCGCCTTTCTTGCTTTTCTTTTAATAATTTTTGGATCAAAACCTGAGTTGCTTGAAATTCTTGCGGCATTTGATCCACTTTTTTACGCATAGCTTCCATGTCTTCTTGGGAAACTGATGCCCTAGTGAATAATGTTGTTGTTGGACGACTGGAGGATGGTTGTACTCCAATCCCATAGACTCCACCTTTATTTATTATTTCCAGAGAAATAAAGAATAGAAAGTAAAAGAAGTAAGAAAACAAACACGTAACTTTCAAACGAATACCAACATAGGTAATTACATAATATTTATACCTTTATTCACGCCACCAACCGTCTGTATCCAAATTATAGTCATATCCTCCGCGGACGCCTCAGTTTGTCGACATGCATCAAGATCAATATGATACTTGTCCCGAAATAAAAATAATACACGTTATATAAATAAAATAAACTAAGGGGGAAAATGATAGTGTTGGTGTTATATACAAATATCTCTGATGCACGCGGTTCGACCCATTCTTCTCTTGTGTCGTCCTTCTTCTTCTTGTGGGTCTCCGCAAAGACCTGAGCATAAGTCACATCTCACCCAAGTTCCTTTCTTGAAGATATATATATATGTGTGTGTGCGCGCGCGCGCGCGTGCATGCGTGCGTGTGTGTGTATGTGTGTTGAATATGCATAATTGTAAAACTAAAACTATTTTATAATGAAATTACCTTTCTCAAACGATGGGCTGCAAAACTAAGAGAACCTCCAGTATGCAACGCTCCACCCTTAGTAGAAGCTCTGTTTAACTTTGTCTATTCACTCTTCTTGTTCAACTCAATGGTGTTCCACTTCGCCGAGGGCTGATTCTCGGCATCTTTGCGTATCCAATCAGGCTTGGTGCCACCTCTTTTAGCAACATAATGTGAATCTGTTATCCGGTTCTATGCTCTCTTCTCGAAGTTTTCATTCATCAGATTTTCAAGTGCAGCCTGTCATACGCACCTAACCTGCAAAATTGAATAAATAATATTAGACGGGTGAGGATAAATATTAATAAAATTAAGTTATTTTTACCTTAAATTATTGCTACATATTCATTCTGATATGGTAGGATATCTGTCTCCTGGAATTCCACGGCTCATAAAAAAATGGCTCCATAGATTCCATCACCATATGCGTGGCTTGAATGAATGGGAAAACTTGCATATAATTAACAAATAAAATGTCATTAAACTCGTTATATGCAAAATTTTATTGAAAGATTTTAAAAAAAAATTGAAGAAAAACTCACTCGTCGCCACGGGAAACGATAATCATCCAATGAAGATGATCGTATGTACTGTCCCTGCAGTACAACGTCTCATGGTACCACCAACTGTAAAAGTATTGTAGATGGGGATGCAGCTGCGTGAGAGCCTCCAATATCCAAGTTAGATATACTTGGAGTGGATGATGATGGAGATGATAATTGCGTGAGCGATGTATGCGGCACAAAAGATGAACTACCTTGATGGCTACTATGATGGCTCGGGGATGCAAGCGGTGGTGAGCCACCAAACAGACTAGCAGAATCACGCAAGGAAAAAGCTGGGAAATGAGATGTGGGTATAAAATTAATGGTGGTCGAAGTTGAGCCACCATGAGAAGGCATGGAATAATACTAAAGCGAGCTAGACGGGGGAGGGACTATGAAAAAGTCGGATGACTGTGAAGCTGGCATGGGAGAACAGGGAGGTTTGGTCCTACTTCCAAATTAGTAGGTTCTCTTCTTACTCCATAAATTTTTCCACAAAAAATTACATAATAAAACTTAGAGATAGTCGTTACATTTACATATTTCACATTAATTAGAGAAATGTAGTATGAAAAATCTCTCCAAATTGCAGTGATGTATTTTCACATTCCTCTCTATTCACGGGTCCACATTTTTTTCATAAAAACAAAGGGAAAAAAATCGCTCGTTGACATGGAGGTTTTGGTCATTTAGTTAAGGGAGTAAATTTGAAGGCAGTTAATACACTATCAAAGTTAACAATATTTCGTTCTTGCAATTACTTTACCAATACATATTCTTATATAATTTTTTATTTCACCGCAAAAACAACAATTTAGAAATAGTATAGGAAAATTGAGCTTGTGTAATTGTTGGTGATGTAGCTAATTCATGTAGAGAATATTTGTAATGTCAACTTTCTTTCCCTAATACCATCATTGTACGATATTTTACAGAAATCAAAGGGATAAGTATCAATGTTATAGAAGTGACAAAGAGATTTATGTTTGATTCTTAATAACAAGAAGTGTGAAAAGTGGGGAAGGGTTGGCTAGAAAGAAGGGGTAAGGGAAGGGGGGCAGATAGGGGATGGGTTTTACAAAAAGGAGGGCTTGGAAAGAAGAGAGAAGAAGAGACGTACATTTTCAGACGAGCAACGGTTGTCGACGGTTGGGATCTGGGGGTCTCAATGGAGGAAGAAGAGAGAAGAAAGAAATAAAAGAGAAAAAGAAAGAAATGGGGGCGGTACTGGGGTTTTAAAAGATTTCTACGACTGATTACGTCGCAATAATAGCGATTGTTTCGGTCAAAAATTTTAAAAAATAAGTTGGCCAAATTCTAAATAAGGTTGCCTCCATTTCAGTCGCAAATGGTCAAACAAAAAAGTTTGACTTTTAGCTTCCGATCGAATCTGTCGGAATTTTTTATCCCCGATTTTCACGCCAAATGTTGCGACTAATGTTGTCGGAAACATAATCGAAAGAATTTTAAAAATATAACAAATATTATTTTTTGAATTTCTGACTGAATTAGTCAGACATTTTTGACTAATTTTTCCGGTCGAAAATTTTCAGTCGCAAATTTGCTATATTAGTGGTGACAAATTGATCAAATTTATGAATGGATTGGTGACAGGACCTATTGGAGATACTAGTTAAATATTAATAGTGAGTGAGGGTGTCACGACCCCAAAAATAAACTGGACGTGATGGCACCTATCATGATACTAGGCTAGCCAATCTACCGAGAATAACATATAAGACTTTCCATTTAATACATAAGTTATCCCATATTCCATTAGAATTCTGTTTTTAAGCATTTCCAAAAAGTAAAAATAGTCAAATGTCTAAACACAGTCCCAAACATCTGGAGTCAACCGTCATGAGCATCTAAGAAGTGTTACAATACGATACCATTTCATTACTACTACAAGTCTGGAAATAGGTAAAAACGACAGAATAAGAAGGGAAGGGGCATGCTGCAGACGCCGAACAGCTACCTCAAATTCCCCAATGAGCTCCAAAGAGAGTGTGAATCAGCTAGCGCTCTGACCCAGTACCTGGATCTGCACACATGGTGCAGGGAGTAACGTGAGTACCCAACTCAGTAAGTAACAATTATAACTAAAGACTTGAGTGCAGTGATGAGCATATAAAATCAGGTAAAACCATGTGATAAACAGCAGTAGAATAAATACATCAAATCAGGAATCTATCTTCCGAAGATTTTCATAAAAATTCCAAGATTCCATTTAAAGGCTCATATAAAACATTTGATCAACATTTTTCATTAGAGGCTAAGTGTAAAGAAGAGTGAAAACAGTAGTTTCAAAGCAAATGTCAGCCCCTCGGGCACAGTGTCTCTCATAAATAAAGCCTCTCGGGAAAGCCTCTCAGTCACTCGTGACTCTACTCTCATAAGTCAATGCCCACACTCAGCACTCACACTCAACATATGCCATATAATAACCGTTGCGGCGTGTAGCCCGATCCATATAGCAACCAATGTGGCGTGCCGCCTGATCCATAATAGTCGACTACGCTCACTGGGGGTGTACAGACTCCGGAGGGGCTCCTATAGCCCAAGCGCTATATCGCTGCGGCATGCAGCCCGATCCATATATATACATATAATATGTTGCGACGTGCAGCCCGATCCATCACTACCCTCACAATTCGGCTCTCGGCCTCACTCAGTCATTATCCTCACAAGCCACTTGGGCAACTCATCACAAATCACGGGGACACAACCCAAAATATCTTGCATTAATTAAAAATAGAGTGATAAATAGGAATAAATAGTGAACATGTATAAAACATGACTGAGTTTACAATGTTCTGTCAATCAGTGTGAGAATGGTAGCAAAAATACCCCTCAGGGTCCAAACAGGTCGGCACAAGGCCCCAAACATGGCGTACGACCCAAATATATTATCAATATCTAAAATACAGGATATCATATGATTTCAAATAAAAAATGCGGCTTAATAGTCGCTACGGGACGGACCAAGTCACAATCCCTACCGATGCACGCCCACACGCTCGTCACCTAGCATGTGTGTCACCTCATTTATCAAAACATTACGAAATACCGAGGTTTAATACCCTCAGGTCTAGATTTACAATCGTTACTTACCTACCGGCCAAAAATACTAATCTGCGATGCCTTTGCCTCTTGACTCGGCCTCCAATTGCTCCGAATCTAACCAAAACCAGATTAATATCATCAATATATGCTAAAGGAACAAAGTCCACTTTTATAAAAGTTAACCAAAAATCCCAAAATTGGCCAAACCCGACTCCCGGGCCCACATCTCGGATTCTGATAAAAGTCACAAAACTAGAATCCTTACGCTCTCACGAGTTCATACATACTCAATACATCAAAATCGGACCCCAAATGACCCCTCAATTCCCCCAATCAAGGTCTCCAATTTCAAGCCCTAATCCCCCATTTTTAACCCTTAATTTCCATAGATTTCAAGCCTAATCAGTCAAATATCACCATAGAAACGAGTTTTAGGTCCAAAAATCTTACCTCCGCGAAATCCTCTTGAAATCCTTCTTCAAATCGCTCCCACAAGCTCCAACCCGTATGGAAAAATTGATGAAATAAGCCAAAATTCGCGAAGGCCACTATTTATATGTTCTGCCCAGTGAAACCGCACCTGCAGTCCTTCACTCGCACCTGTGACCCACACATGCGGTCCCAGATGCGCATCTGTGGATTTTCATTAATGGCCATTTCCGCATCTGCGGTCTACCTTCCGCACCTGCGAGCTCACAGGTGCGGTCAAGGTTCCGCATCTGCGGTTCCTCCCCAGCTGGCCCAATTCCGCATTTGTGATGGGCACCTCACACCTGCGGAGACCGCATCTGCGGTCTTTCTTCCGCATCTGCGGAAATCAACGAACATCAGACACCAGCATTCTCTAAGGACAAAAATTCATCTATCAGCCATCCGAACTCTTCCCGAGGCCCTCGGGACCTCAACCAATAGTACCCATAAGTCACAAATGATCACCCAAACTTAGTCGAACCCTCGGAATGCCCAAAATAACATCGAAACACCAAATCAACCCATGATTCAAGCCTAAGGATTTTCAAACTTCCGAAATTCACCAACGATGCCGAAACTAACCAAAGCTTGTCCGAATGACCTGAAAATTTGCACATACATCCCAAATGACACTACGAACCTGTTCCAACTTCCGAAATTCCATTCCGACTCTGATAGCTAATTTTCAACTGCCGACCGGAAATTCCAAAAACTCAAGTTCGCCAATTCAAGCCTAATTCTACTCCGAACCTCAAAATAACATTCCGAACACACTCCTAAGTACCAAATCACCTAACAAAGCTATCTGAGCCATAAAAACCACATTCCGAGGTTGTTTACCTATAAGTCAACTCCCGGTTGACTTTCCAACTATTAAGCCAACTTAAGAGACTAAGTCTCTCATTTCTCACCACGCCCACTCTGAACCCGAACCAACCGACCTGACACCACATAAATGAGCTAAACAACACATGATAAAGCAGAAATGGGGAAAATAGGGCTAATCTCACAGAACGACCGGCCGGGTCGTTACATAGGGGCATTTTAGTCATTTATAATGCACATGAGTGTCGCACATGAGAAGATGTTATATTGGTTATATTTAACTCTTAGTTGATGTAACAGTGGATTAAGAAATGACGAAATCATCTTATTCTGCTTCTTCTCTTCTAATTCTCTCTAACTCCTTCTAGATCCTTCATACCAAATATGTGTTGATAATCCAAAATTAAGATTTTATCAAGGTATCAGAGAGGGTAATAGAGAGTTCAATCAAAGATCTTGCAACCACTAAACAGCAGACATTGTCAAAGCTCAAGTTTGATCAACTATGGGGGATCGACGAGCCTTCAAATTGATCATAACAATCCTCTATTTTTAGCCGCTACTGACACACCTGGAGTTGCATTGCATGACATCAAACTCACCGAACCTGAGAATTATGGTATGTGGAGTAGTCAATGCGTATGTCACTTCCGGTGAAGAACAGGTTATGGTTTATAGACGGAACTTGCTTGAAGAGTGCTTACAAAGGAAAATCGGTGAATCAATGGGAAAGGTGTAATGCGGTTGTCCTCTCGTGGATAGGACGTATAGTTTCGGCAGAATTACAACCAAGCATAATCTATGCCTTAAATTCTAAAACATTGTGGAATGAATTCAAGGAAGGGTTTTATAAATCTAACCTCACACGATTTTATCTCTTGTGATACAAATTGAATCTTTAAATCAAGATACTAATTAAGTAATATCATACTGCAGAAATTAAACGATCAATGGGATGAAATTGATGTGATAGTGCCGGAGCCCAGATGTACGTGATTGTAAGGAGACTAGACCTTTCGTTGAGAACTTTAAGAATTTACGCTTGTTGCAATTTCTTGTTAGTTTAAATGTAAGCTATAGTCAACTAATAAGTCTGATATTGCCTTATTCATTCAAGAGGAAATCCAATATGCAATGGGTGTACTTAAAGCAAACAAAGAACCTCTAACTGTGATGGTTGGACAAAATTAGAGATACAAAACTAATTAAGAGGTTAGGAATGATTTGCGGCCATTATGGGTAAAAAGGATACCTAAAGGAAAACTGCTACAAAGTCATAGGCTCTTGACTTCAAGAGCAAGAAGAAATAGCAGGGACAAGGATCCAGAACCTATGCTAATATTACTTCAGTTGACCACAAGTTCCTCTCTAAAATGACCACAAGGAAATCTTCAGTGAAGACCAGTATAAGCAGTTGTTGGATCTCCTAAACAAAATATATGCAGGTGATAGTCATTCACTCATAAAACAACAACAACAACCCAGTAAAATCCATAGTCATTCACTCATGACAAATATAATTACATTGTTATCCAATACATTTACATGGGAATGGATAATAGACTCAGGAGCATCTTATCACATTGCATGTCATAAGGAAGTTCAAAATAATTTAGTGAGTGTTAATCAAAATAAGAATCATGGAGTACAAGTGCCAACATGTAATAAGTGTTCAGTCACACATAGAGGGAGTGCTTCTGTATTAGAGAACTATCGATTACAAGATGTGTTGCATGTTCCAGATTTTAAATTTAATTTGTTGTCAGTCTCCAAGTTGACCAAAGAGCTGAGCTATTGTCCCCTATTATTTCCTAATTTTTGTGTGTTACAATGGGAAGGTGATGGAATTGGTATGGAGATCAATGGTCTTTATGTACTACAGTGGAAAAATGTACCTACAGTAGCATTGTTTACCAAGGATGATGACGAATCCATTCTGTGGCATATGAGACCGGGTCATCCATCAACAACTGCAATGCAGCATATTTCTTCCTTGAAAAATAAAATAGTTGATAGTGCACAACGTAACTGTGAAGTGTTTCTTCTAACTAACCAGAGTATATTGAAATTTTCTCTTAGTGACAGTAAAATTGATTGTATATTTCAACTTATTAATCTTGACATTTGGGGTCCCCACAGATTGCCTACTTATGATAGACAACATTATTTTGTTACTATTGTAGATGATTTTAGTAGATATACTTGGGTGTGCTTGATGCAATCAAAATTTGAGGTCATAATTGTACTAAAAAAAATTCTTTCAATGATACAAATTCAGTTTAATATGAATGCAAAGGTGTTAAGATAATAGGAAGGAGTTTTTTCGTTCCGATTGCAATGAATTTTTGAATTTTTAGCAATTACATACCAAAGCAGTTGTCCTTACACACCTCAACAAAATGAGGTGGTAGAGAGGACGCATAGGCACATACCTGAAGTTTCCATGTCACTGAAATTTCTGAGCTCAATGCCGAGCATATTTTTGGGAGATGACATAAAGATAGCAATTTGTCTCATCAACAAGTGGACTACATCTTTGCTACAAGGGAAATCACCTTATGAAGTATTATACGACAAACGAGCAAAGGCAGATCACTTCAGAGTATTTATATGTTTGTGCTAGTACCCTGCCAAATGTAGACAATTTGAAAGAGGGCAAGTATATTAGGTTTGATAAGGTATTCAGAAGTTCAAAAAGGGCACAAATTGTTTGATTTGGACACAAGGACATTCTTTGTGAACAAAGATGTGTCATTCAAAGAGCAATTATTTCCTTTTAAATGAAATGCAACAGACTTAGAAGATATATTTTCACAATAAGTACCTGATAATCCACCACCTGGTTCCTCGGCCACGCATGAATCAGATTCCATTTCCTAAGAGATTCACACAAATATTGACAACACTAATTCATCCCAGCTTGCAGATAGCATTCATCTCAAGATGAGCTTAATGGACCAGAGACAATAGCACATGAATAGACATTAGAAGACACCTCAATAGAAATGCCTGAAGTAGTTGAGGGTGCACATATAGAACCAAAGGTTTTCCTCCAACAACAAATGTAATGAAAGGGCCATAGAAAGACTGCAAGAACTTCCAATCCTTCCAGTTCGGTAAAAAGATTATCAAACTGCCAAAAAGTTCTCAGGAAAATGTTTGGATCCATTGTTTCAAGGACTATCTCAGTTGCTATTGAGCCTAGATCTTATCAGGAAGCCTCACGGGATAGCATATGGGTTGATGCTATAAAACATGGGATAAAAGACTTAGTAGACAACCATGGTCACAATGAGAACCGTCATAAGTGTAGCTGCCTCAAGTGTTCGGTTTTTATACCAAATGGATATTAACAATGCCTTCCTACAAAGGGACATATATGAAGAGGTGTACATGCATTTGCCCTGTGGGTCTCATAAGCAAGGGGAGATGAAATTGTGTAGGCTTCTGAAATTCTTTTATGGTCTCAAACAAGCCTCTAGGCAATGGAACATAAAAGTAACTTATGCATTAGTTAATTAATGGTGGTTGCCAACAAAGTGCATTAAATCATTCTCTTTTTACAAAGAATCAAGGGAAATAATTAGTCATAATATTGGTCTATGTGAATTATTTATTCATAATTGGGTGTTATCCTAAACTGGTGAATGGTGCTAAGAAACTCTCCATAGCAATTTTAAGGTTAAATACCTAGATCAACTAAGTTACTTTCTTGGTATTGAAGTGTTAAGATCTGAGAAAAGGAATCCTATTTAATCAAAGGAAGTATGCTTTAGAGCTGATCTCATAAGTATGTTTGAGTTGTGCCAAATCAGTTACCACTACTTTAGAATTGAACCAACATTTGACATCAGTAGAATATGATACTCGTGTAGGAAAAATAGATGATTTAGAATTGAAGAATAGTTGATCATATAAAAGGTTAATTGGGAAGCAGTTGTAATCTGACATAAGCTTTGCAGTCCAAACCTTGAGCTAGTTTATGCAAGGGCCTAAACAATCACACATGGAAGCAACTCTAAAAGTGATAAGGTATATTAAAGGAGAACCAGGATTAGGCCTACAAATGGAAGCATGATCAATTGACAGTCTTAGTGCATATTGTGATTCGGAGTGGGCATCATGACCTAACACAAGAAGACCAATAGTAGTTTATAAGGTGAAATTGGAAATTCACTAGTCTCTTGAAAATTAAAGAAGCAGTAAGTAGTGAGGAGAAGCTCTGCGAAGGCTGAATATAGGAGCATGGCAGCTGCCACTGCATAGGTAACTTAGCTTGTTGGAATATTAAATAAGTTAGGAATACATATATCCAAGGGAATCCCATCTTTCATGAAATGACGAAACACATTAAAATAGACTGCCATTTTGTGAGGGAAAAAATTAAGCCATGTCTTATTGAACCATACTATGTCTCCTCTTTACTTCAGCTAGCAGATTTATTGATAAAGGGATTGACTGTTGCACAACATAGTTCTTTAGTTTTCAAACTTGGTGTATTAGACATCTTCCACCCTCCAGTTTGAGAAGGGAAGTATTGAAAGATAGTAGTTAAATAAGAATTGTAACTGAGGGGCACTTTAGTCAATTTACAATGCACATGAGTGTTGCACGTAAGAAGTAGTTATAATGGTTATATATAACTCTTAGCTGGTGTAACAGTGGATTAAAAAAAACTATATCTTCTTCTCTTCTAATTCTCTTTAACTCCTAGATCCCTCGTATCAAATATGTGTTGATAAATTAAATTCAGATTCTATAAGAGCTTAAAATGATAAAATATAATAATTTCATTTTTAAATCATGGTTTAATTTGGTAATATTTATGCATTTATCACAAGTGGTATAAATTTTGCTATGATATTGAATTTTTTTTATTATCAAAAGTAATTTTACAACTTATGTGATACTTTGGTAGTTGAGTGATTTCTTTGTTATAAAATAGAATTTACTGATTTGGTGCAGTAAAGTAAAATTTAAGTAATCATTTACTGATTTTAATGCAATAAAGTTTAAGTGACCATTTATGAAAGTAATCTAAAGAAAATTTAGTGGATAATTACTTATATGTATTCCCCTCTCCTTCCCCAACTTTTTTCTTGATGCCTTTTCTTTGTCAAACAGGTCCATCATAGCATACACATCTGAATGAAGCAGTTGGAACAAGAATCGTACAAGACTAGGAGATATCAGTGATTGCTGATTATCAAAGAACCAAGAGAATGTCCCTAGTACGAAAAGGTTGCAAACTGATAGAGATGATAGAAGTTGATTTCAGCTAGGACAGAAATAGAGGAAGGAAGTTGAGTTACAATCAAACTCGTTTACCAGGGAAGAGTTGGATCAGAATTGCATCATGGACTCAACAAACGGACTCTATATATAATCAATGTATTACTGCTGAAAGAGGTGACGCACAAGTGCTAAAGTGAATCAAGTTCTGAAGCAAAAGTTCCAGAGATATTTTGCAAGTAGAATTGTTGTACGATACAAAGGCTCAGTTCAACTAGAAAAAACAGTTCCATTGTTTGTATATTGTGTCTAGTTGATTGTAGTAGGAGTTTTAATATTGTATCTTATCAGCTTTCATAGAAGCAATTGCAATAGGTACAAATTATTCAAGTTAGAGTTAGCTTGAAATATGTAGAAATTAGCTAGAGGCTAGTTGATACAAAGAGGATTAGAGTTAGTCCTAGGATTACAAAAGAGTTTATTTTGTAAGTCCGTTTTGGCTCAGAGTTTTAGTGAAGAGTTTGAGCAAATCCTACTGAGGAGTAGGTCGTGGTTTTTTCACCTTTTGAGCCAGGTGTTTTCCACGTAAAAATCCTTGTGTCTTTACTATTACTGCTTAATTATTCCGCAAACAGTAGTAAGTAGTATTCTAAGAAGAACCATGTTCTTCTTATTAGACAGCACTCGAAAATTGGGTACTGTACAATTAACTTGTAATATTGTGTAGTATTGAAGTCTAAAACAACAATTGGTATCAGAGCAGGT
>ML296943.1:0-20060 GCA_005239495.1 Nicotiana undulata | reverse complement strand
TGTTTCTAGACCCGTTCAAGGATGAACGTTTGTTTAAGAAGGGGAGAATGTAACGACCCGGTCTGTCATTGCGTAGAACCTGTATTATAATTACTGTTATTAACTTTTTATATGTTGGTTATACTGTTGTTGATGTGTTAGCGTTGGTAGGCTTGAATTGGCGAAAGTTAGTTTTTGGCGATTACCGGTCGACAGTGGAAAATAGGCTATCGGGGTCAGAATGGAATTCCGACAGTGGGAACAGGTTCGTAATGTCACTTTGGATATGTCTGCAAAATTTCAGGTCAATCGGAGTTGTTTTGGATAGTTTCGGCATCGTTGGTGGATTTTAGAAATTTGAAAGTTCTCAGGCTTGAATCCGATGTGATTTTGGTGTTTTGATGTTAGTTTTGGTGTTCCTAGGGTGAAACTAAGTTTGAATGATCATATGTAACGTGTTGGTATGTTTGGTTGGGGTCCCGAGGGGCTCGGGATTGATTTCGGGTGGTTAACGGGCATTTTGGCCTTAGGAATCTGCTGAAAAATCTGGTGTGCTATTGCTGGTGTCCTTGTACGCGATCGCAGGGATACATTCGCGATCGCGTAGGCTTGTTGGGGGAAAGGGTGAAATTGCTCTTCCCGATCGCAGGGTCAGGGATGCAATCGCGTAGAGTGATGAGGTTGTGCATCGCGATCGCAGGTCCAGGGTCGCGAGCGCATAGAAGAACCTGGAGTGACAACGAGGCAATTGAAATTACCCTATGTGATCGCATAGAGCTGGTCGCGATCGCATAGGTTAGGAGGTTTAAGCATCGCGATCGTAGGGCATATGTTACGATCGCAGTGAATAGAATTGGGGGTCAGCGAGGTTGCTCTTCGCGATCGCGTGGGTCCTTCCGCGATCGCGATGAAGAAATCACTGGGCAGTTAAATTAAAACCCTTCCGCGTCCAATACCTATTTTTACACCATTTTTGAACGGGAAGAAGCTTTTGAGGCAATTTTGAAGAGAGTAAATCAGTGTTTTATATAGAGGTAAGTATTTTGGACCTTAAAGCTCGATTGTAGGTGATTAAGGAACATAATCTCGGTGTTTAATTCATGAAAATCAGTAGAAAAAGTGGGGTTAGGGCTTGAGATTATGAGACCTTTAGGGGTCGATTTGAGGGGTCAAACGAACCCCGATTTTAGCATTCTTTATATGTACGGACTCAAGAGATAATGAAGAACATTTTGGTATACAATTTGTCGAGTTCCGAGATGCGGGCTCAGGGGTCAGGTTTTGACCGATTTCGGGTTTTGTGCTTAAAATCGATATTTTTCAATTGGAATTCATTCCTTAAGCATAATTTGATGATAAAAATCTGAACTTGGTAGATTTGGAGCATTCGGAAGTTGATTCGAAAGGTAAGCGTATTGCGGAATAGTTTTCGGGCTAGTTTGAGGTAAGTAATGTCTTTAAATCTTGTCCTGAGGGTATGAAACCCCGGACTTTACATCCTTTCACGGATTTTGGAATGCAAAGATTGGAAATTTGGAGATATATTCCTTTTTAGGCAACTATTGAGTTGCGAAACCGATTTTAAAGCCTATGCTTAGTAGTATTGATATATATTTGATATGATTTGGGCTGTAAGCCATGTTTGGGGCCTAGTGTCGATCTATATACCCCTTGGGGGCTATTTTTACTATTTTTCCTCACTTGATATTCACTGAGTCTGTTCTTAAAAATTGCTTTGACTCTCAGAGTATTTTTGATACTATTTCTTGAAAATGAAACACTATTTTTGGGTCGAGAACCCGGTATATTTATGGCCTGAGGGGCCTGTTGAGAGTGTCTTACTGAGCGAGGATGCGGGCCTATGTTGTGAGGATGATATGATATGAGAGAGGCCGAGGGCCAATATTGTGAGTGATTTATGCCATGATGTGGCTTGTTATAGCGCTTGGGTTGTAGGAGCCCCTCCGAAAGTCTGTACACACCCCCAGTGAGCGCAGGTACCTATTGACTTTGAGATTGCCTGATGGGATGATACTGAGTGATTGTGAGGTTTCCTGATGGGCTGATATTGAGTGATTGTGAGGTTGCATGATTGGCTGATACTGAGTGATGGTGAGGTGCTGAGGGAAATTGTTATGAGAAATGATTATGGCCCGAGGGGCAGATTTATGATGATTTTACTGAGTTTTTGAACTATGATTCACTTCGTTTTTCAAACTGATTTTTATTGAAAGTTTTACTGAGATATATTGAAATTATACGTGTTTCAAAGGATTTCTGGAAATTGGTTTTCGAACTTATGTATTTGATGAATACTTATGGTGACTTGGTGATTTACTATTTTTGTGAATTGGTGTATCTGCGTTGTGTGTTTCGTATTTCTCAGACTCTAATTTATTTTCATTACTACTGAGTTGGCGTACTCATCATTACTCCCTGTGCCTCTGTGCACAGATCCAGGTACCGGATCAGAGCAGTAGTTGTCTCTGTTCGTTAGCAACAGTTTTACGGGATTTCGAGGTAGCTGTCCAGCGTCCACAGCTTCTCCACTTCCCGTCCTTATTTAGTTTTAGCATTTCATTCCTAGACTTTATTCAAGACATTAGTAGAGTTAGTTTTATTTCATAGATGCTCATGACCATGTTGACTCAAGTCTTGGGAGGTTTTGTTTAGAGTTGTTTAGACTATTATTGGGGCGCTAAGACTTAAAGAAATTATTTTATGCTATGTTTGTTGTTTATTATTGAATTTTGAATTACTATAATGGAACAAAATGAGTAGTAATGTGTTGGTTGGCTAGCCTAGTTCCACGATAGGCCCATCACGACCTGTTAGGATTTGGGGTCGTGACAAGCGGAGGTTAGCATCTGGAGTCCTATGTGACAATAAGGTGCCACTGAAGCTCAAAGGTAAGTTTTATAGATCGGTGGTTAGACCGGCCATGTTGTATGGGGAAAAGCGTTGGCCGGTTAAGAACTCGCATCTCTAGAGGACGAAAGTAGCAAAAATAAGGATGTTGAGGTGGATGTGCGGGCATACTAGGATCTATAAGATTAGGAATGAAGATATTCGGGAGAAGGTGGGCGTGGCTCCGATGGATGACAAGATGCGAGAAACTAGTCTTAGATTGTTCGGGCACGTGCAGAGGAGAAGTCCAAATGCCCCAGTAAGGAGATGTGAGTGGCTGGATTTGACAAGTATAAGAAGAGGTAGAGGGCGGCCCAAGAAGTATTGGCGAGAGGTGATCAGGCAGGACATGGCGAGGCTTCAAATTTCTGAGGACATGGCCCTTGATAAGAAAGTGCGGAGGTCTAGCATTAAGGTTGTTGGATAGGGGGTAGCGGAGCTCTTGGTTCTTTAACTCAGTATTTTCACTTACAGTTTAACTAACCCTATGTTCTAGGTTTTTGCACTTAGCCTTCAATATTTAGACAGCTGTTGATTTTCGTTATTTACATTAAAAGACATTTACCTCAGTTTCTTCATCAGATTCTCCAATGGCCATAAATGTTGGTTCATCATCATCTTCATCATCTGAGCTTTCATTTGAGCTATTTCCCCAAGCAGCAACCATAGCCTTGGTTGATCCTTTGTTATTTCTTTTCTTAGGTTGAACATGTTCCTTCGTTCAAATCTTTCCTTCTTCCATTCAATTTCCCACAAAGGACAGTGTTTGATATGATGATCTCGATTTCCATACTTGTAGCAGCCATCATTGGTTTGCTTCTCCTGGGATTTTTCCTTGATGTAGCTTCCACTTCTTGAAGAGCCCTTTCCTCTCCTCAGGTACTTTTTGAAGTACTTGGTGATCATAGCCATTTTATCATCTTCTAGATCAGAACCTTCAGTGATTCTGAATGCCAAGCTTCTTTCCTTCATAGGTACATACATCTTCATGGTTTGTCTACTAAGTTCATAGGCAGTGAGATTTTCAATCTTCATATGGTGGGAGAGTAGAAATGTTCTTAGACTCTTGGATGGCAGTGGTCTTACTTTCCCAAGTGATTGGCAAGACCCTAATAAGTATCATCTCAACCCTCTCTTCTTCGGGAATAATCCTTCCAAGATATTTTAGTTCATTTGTTAGTGCAGTGAACTTTGTGTACATCTGTTGAATGGTTTCTCCATCCTTCATAGCAAGATTCTCATACTGAGAGTACAGTAGAGTTCCTCTAGATCTCTTCACTTGAGTAGTTCCTTCAAGATCCACCTGTAGTGTGTCCCAAATTTTCTTAGTAGTTGCACATCCTTGGATTCTGATATACTTATTTGGACCAAGTCCACAAACAAGCCATTTTTATCTTAGCTTTATCATTCTTCTCCCACTTCTTCAAGTCCTCAGCAGTGCAATCCGCTCTTGTCTTTGGCATATCTACTCTTTCATATTTTTCTTTAAGGTAGCTAGTGGACCATCAATGACAATTTCCCATATTTCATAGTCCTCTCCTTGAATGTGATCTCTCATTATTTTCTTCCACCAAGAGTAGTACTCGCCATTAAAGAGTGGTCGCCTAGCAGTGGATTGCCCTTCTCAACTTCCAGGTGGTGCACTCATCTTGATCTTCTCCAAAGGTGTTAGCCTTTTCAAGGATAACCCGTTGTGATACCAATTGATGTTTTATACTTCAATACCACACAAGAGGGGGAGAGGGTGATTTTTGTGGTGTCCAATTTTTGCGTGCACGGATTATAGAAGGACATGTTTCTTCTATGTGTTCCTTATACTGTTGTTGCGGAATAATTAATACGGAAAGTAAAGAACACAAGTACTTTTACGTGGAAAACACCAGGCTCAAAAGGTGAAAAAACCACGACATACTACCCAGTAGATTTTTCCCAACACTTCACTAAATCACTAAGCGAAAACAACATTTACAAAATTCTTTGTAACCCTATGGATTACCTATAACCCTTTGGGGCAACCAACCTCTAGTTATTGCGACAACTTCAAGTTAACTCTAACTTGAATACAACACTCAGGGTACCTAGTAAAATTGCTTCTAGATAAAGTTGAAAGGCACAACTCAAAAGCCCTACTACAATGAAACTAGAATAAAAGACAAACACTTGGAACCAATGGCAAATCCATGAAATTAAATAAGGGTGTTCAAATTCATTTGCCAGTGGGATATGCAAGGGTGTTCAAAGTCTATTTTTAACCAATAACAAGCAATATTTTACCTTATACGTAGTATAAGGCCGACATAGCTTAGCCCATGCTTGGAACTGGTTCTTCTACCTGGTTCATGTAGCTTCAGGTTCGCACACTTGAATCACACAAAAATTGCATTGCAAAATGCCTTGTTATTTTACTCTCAACTCACGTTTAACTTCAGCGTTTGTGCGTACCTGTAAAATGAGAACATCATGCAATATATATAGTTAGTAGAATAGAAAATAACTAAAGTTAAATGCTATACTCTTCCATGCACTACAAGAAATCAACCTTATTGTGGCGACTAAAGTCGCTAAAAATCCCTAGTAGTCGCTGCTAAAAGGTATCAGTGGCAACTTTTGTATTGCCACAAGAACAACCATAACTGAAGGTTATTTGTGGCGACATTTAAAGTCGCCGCTAAAAGAACATATTTTGTGGCAGCTCAACTGTAACGACCTGGTCTGTCGTTACGTAGAACCTGTATTATAATTACTGTTATTGACTTGTCATAGGTTGGTTATAGTATTATTGAAGTGTTAGAGTTGGTAGGCTTGAAATCGGAATGGTTGTAGTGAGAATTTAGTCATTTAGTCTCAAAAACTAGTCGTATAGTTGGAAAAGTCAACTGAGAGTTGAATTATTGGTAAACGACCTCGGAATGCGGATTTTATGGCTCAGATAGCTTCGTTAGGTGATTTGGGACTTAGGAGTATGTTCGAAATATTTTTGTGATGTCCGGTGTAGAAATAGGCTTGAATTGGCGAAAGTTAGTTTTTGGCGATTTCCGGTCGGCAGTGGAAAATAGGCTATCGTGGTCGGAATGGAATTCTGAAAGTTGGAACAGGTTTGTAATGTCATTTTGGATGTGTCTGCAAAATTTCAGGTCAATCGGAGTTGTTTTGGATAGTTTCGGCATTGTTGGTGGATTTTAGAAATTTCAAAGTTCTTAGGCTTGAATCTGATACGATTTTGGTGTTTTGATGTTATTTTTAGTGTTTTGAGAGTGCAACTAAGTTTGAATGATCATTTATGATGTTTTGGTATATTTGGTTGAGGTCCCGAGGGGCTCGGAATTGATTTCGGGTGATTAACGGACTCATTTGGACTTAGAGAAATAGCTGATTTGCTGGTGTTTTCTACAGAGGGATTTACCTTATGCGTTTGCGGAGAGGGTATCGCGTTCGCATAGGGGAAATTGGAGGCTGAGGTAATTTGGTATGTGCGTTCGTGGTTAGGGAAGTGTGAACGCGGAGGGTGAGGAGTATGGGCAGTGCGAACACGGTTGGGGAGGTGCGTTCGCGTAGTGTGTGAGGCATCTGAGGGACCCCAGGCCCATTGGTCTATGCGTTCACGGGGCCTGGGGTTGCGTTCGCGGAGGCTTGGCTGGGTGCACTGTGCGTTCGTGGGCTGGCAGCTGCGTTCGCATAGAAGGAATTATGGGGCCAGTTGGGATACTCTATGCGAACGCGGTCATTTTGATGCGTTCGCGAAGAGTAAAAATCTGGGCAGTTATAAATTAAACCCTTCAGCGACCATTAACCCTTTTCACCATTTTTGTACGGAAAGAGAGATTTTGAGGCGATTTTGAAGAGAGAAAATCATTGTTATTCATTGAGGTAAGGATTTTGGACCCTAATACTCGATTATATGTGATTAAGGATAAAATACCAGTGTTTAATTTATGAAAATCAATAGAAAAATGTGGAGTTAGGGCTTGAGATTATGAGACCTTTAGGGGTCGATTTGAGGGGTCAAACGAACTCCGATTTTAGAGTTCTTTATATGTACGGACTCGTGAGATGATGAAAAACATTTTGGTATAAAATTTGTCAAGTTCCGAGACTCGGGACCGGGGGTCGGGTTTAGGCTAAATTCGGGTTTTATGCTAAAATTGGTACTTTTCAATTGGAATTCATTCCTTTAGCATAATTTGATGATAAAAATCTGAACTTGGTCGATTTGGAGCACTCGGAAGTTGATTCTAGAGGAAAGCGGGTTGTAGAGTAGCTTTTCGGGCTAGTTTATGGTAAGTAATGTCTTTAAATCCTGTCCTGAGGGTATGAAACCCCGGACGGTACATCCTTTCACGGATTTTGGAATGCAAAGATTGGAAAATTGGAAATATATTCCTTTTAGGCAACTATTGAGTTGTGAAACCGATTGTAAAGCCTATGCTTAATAGTATTGATATATTTTGATATGTTTTGGGCTGAAGCCATGTTTGGGGCCTAGTGCCGATCTGTTTACCCCTTGGGGGCTGCTTTTACTATTTTTCTCACTTGATATGTTATGATTTTCACTCAGTCTTTTCTTGATGATGGTTTTGACACTCAGAGTATTTTTGATATTATTCTTGAAAATGAAACACTGTTTTTGGGTCGAGAACCTGGTATAATGATGGCCCGAGTGGCATGTTGAGAGTGTCTGACTAAGTGAGGCCGCGGGCCAATATTGTGAGTGATTTATGCCATGATGTGGCTTGTTAGCGCTTGGGCTGTAGGAGCCCCTCCGGAGTCTGTACACACCCCTAGTGAGCGCAGGTACCTACTGAGTGCGAGTGATGTTGCCCGCGGGACTGATACTGAGTGACTGAGAGGTTGCCCGCAGGGTTGATACTGAGAGATGGTGAGGTGCTGAGGGAAATTGATACTAAGTGATGATTATGGCCCGAGGGGCAGTTTTACGATGATATTTCACTGAGTTTTGACTATGATTCACTTCATTTTTCAAACTGATTTTACTGAGAGTTTTACTGGGAAATATTGGAAAATATACTTGTTTTTTCAAAGGAATTTTGGAAACTGGTTATCGAACTTATGTATTTGATGTATAATTTATGAGACTTGATGTTTTACTGTTTGTGGATTGATGTTTTGTGCTGTGTGTTTCATATACTTCAGACTGTGATTTATTTTCATTACTACTGAGTTGGCGTACTCATCATTATTCCCTGCACTCCGGTGTGCAGATCCAGGTACTAGTGCGGAGCAGTAGCCATCTTTGTTCGTTAGCAACAGCTTTACGGGATTTCGAGGTAGCTGTCCAGCGTCCGCAACTTTTCCATTTTCCTTCTTCATATAGTATTAGTACTTGACTCATAGACGTTTATTAAGACATTAGTAGAGTTAGTTTATATCTTAGATGCTCATGATCATTGACTCCAGTCTTGGGAGGATTGTTTAGTTTATTATATTAATATTATTGGGGCGTAAAGACTTAAAGAAATTATTTTTATTTCTGTCTGCTCCTTGTTATTGATTTTTTGAAATATTATGATAGAACAAATGAGTAGTTATGTGATGGTTGGCTAGCCTAGTTCCACGATAGGCGTCATCACGACCGGTTAGGATTTGGGGTCGTGACATCAACAAAAGGTTGGAAGAAATGCTACAAAAAAGTGTTCTAAACAAACAAATATTAGTAAGTCGCTGCCACTATATATTCACCTTTAGCAGCGACTAGCATCGCCACGAAAAATATTTATGTTCAGTTGCAAGATTATGTCCCACTATAAATGTCTTTTAGTAGTGACTAAAGTCGCTACAAAATAATTAACCATGAAAGACGCAATATTTCCTGTAGCAACTAAAGTCGTTGCAAAAGAAATAGACCTACAGTGGCAACTTTTATATCGCAACAATTACTAATTTTTTGACAAAACTATGTCGCCACTAAAACTTATTTTCTCATCAATTATAACAACCAAAATTATATACATTTCCATGCCAGTAGGAACCTAATTCTCTAAAACTTCATTTAGAGATATTCATATCAATTGACTATCAATATTAAAGTAACCAATAATATTTGACAAACACCAAAAGAATTTCTCAAGCCGAATATTATAAATATTATCATTAAAAAAATCAATTACATATATACTACCCGACACTTCATTGTGCATTGTAATTGTACGCATATACATATCCCAAAAAAGATAAAATATTAAGTGCCTTGTAACCTGCTCCTTGCTCGACACCATCCTTGAACAATACCATTGTTTAAGTGTCTTGTCCCTGCTAGACAAAAGTACGTAATATATATATATATATATATATAAGGAACATAATGAGATTTGTTATATCCAACTACTATCAAAATTCTAAGAATTTTCAATCTTTGTCAAAGGAAAGCAAGAAGTTGCTTGTGACAATCAATTCAAAGAAAATCGAGAATCTAGGAGTGTTAAACACGTTAGAAAAATAACATGCATCGAGGCACATTAACGTCCCATGCTATATGTATCTATGAGTGTTAAACACCTACAGCACGTCGCTGCTGTGAAATGATCACTCTGTTAGATAACAAATGTGGTGATGGAATTGAAGCATGGGTGTCTTTGAATGAGAAAGACACGTATGAACTTGAAGGTGATTACTTTTACTTCCTTGCACTAAATCATCTGAAAACATTTAATTGAAGGAATGACACATTTTAGCAAGATTCTCTTGCCTTTCTTTATATTAGAATTAGAATTTAGAACTGATCAGGACAGGTAATGTTGTTTTACTTAACAGTAGAATGAAATATACAGCATTTTATTGAAAATACATTTACGGTGAGTCATTGAATCATTGTTGCTAGTTAGAGCTTGACGTGGAGCTAGTAGTATCACCAACACTGAAAACATTAGCACCATGGCTGAAGTTTGATCCACTTTCTATGGATCATAGGTTCTCTTGAAGGAAATATACATACCACAAGCAACGAGGCAGTACAAAGTTGATGAAATGCATAACATGTCTAAGGATGGGATTAGGCCTCTGTAAGAGAACCTGTACGTTGACTGTGGAATATTTTAAGAATAACTTGAAATTCAAAAATCAACAAAACATGGAAGGAACACTAGTCCGGAAATTTTGCCCCTTTTTATTTCTTGATATTACCTTATTAAGAAAAATTCAGAGCTCTTGTTTAATTTGTTTATCTTTTTTTCTGTGGTGGATTTCAGGTTGTCAAGTCAATCCTTATGGCCAAGCTGGAATTTCATATTCAGACAAGGAAAACGGTTAGACCCTTAACGAACATGACTATTCACTATCAGCAGTATCAGTTAAGTCAATATTGAAATGGGTAGGTTATGATTCAGTGGGTGTTTTACTGTGTTACAGTAAATTACTAACATGAAATTCATTCTTTTGCATAGTTGGAGGATTATTAGTGCCGCACCATTTCAGAACAGCCTTAGCACAAACCCTATTGTTATGTGATTTCCTTAAAATAGATAGCAGAGATACTTTTTAGGACTTATCTATAGTAGATCATAATTGGACATTTAAACTATACACAACGAAGACAAGGCATATTCCAACAGTTTATTCAACTATGGAAGCTAGATAGCAGAGATACCTACTGAAATCAATATTTATATATTGATTAAAACAGTTGGTTTGAAAGCTGGTCCTATTAGTGTGAAGGAACATGGATATGTCTCAACGTCATCTAATGAAGATGGTTTAAAGAGGAGTACAACTGGGGATAGCTGGACAGTGGTTGATAGATCAGCTACAAGGCAAAACACACACTCAAATGCGAAGAAACAACAGCAACAGTTAAGTGCTCCAGCCCTAATTCACCAACCTTAAATTATGCTAATTTAGTACAAAAATTTGTTCTAAGTACCAGCAGCAACAAAGAAAAGCGAGGCAGTTGTTACTAAAATCGGAGATACCAACACATTACTAAACCCCTAAACATGATGTCACTATAAGTCACTACAGAAGGAAGGAAGGAAGGAAGAAGAAATGTCGAGAAGGAAGAAGAATTGTTAAGAAAGAGCGGAGCAAGTATCTGTTGTTGTTGCATTCTGGTCAAGAAACTAGCAAATTGTTCCTGCATCTTCTTGTTCACTTCTAGAGAGATCCTTTTGTCTACTTCTATATTTGCGTGTTGACGCTCCTCTGCCAACTTCCTTTCCAACTCAATTTTCATATTTCTTCGCAACTCAGCAGCTATTTGTTCACGTTCTTCTTGCAACTTCCTATCCATCTCGGCTTGCATCTCTTGACGCACAATATCAATAGCAGAAGACACGCTGGCCTCTATGTTTGCCTGTTGAATGTTACTCTTTTGCATCCTTTTTCCACGAACACACCATGTTCTCTCACCAAGTACTGAGGATAAAATCTCATCTCTAGTCATGGGATGCTCAACCTCCTCAGATTGTTGCTGAGCGACAACTTCATAGAGTTGACCTGCATTTATGCACAATCATTTAAATAAAAAAATAATAAAACATATCAAATGAAACTTACAGAAATAGAGAACATTATAAGTGTTTTTAGATAATTACATGAATTTGTTGGGATTGTGAATCCAACCACACCAGTTCGCCTCTATCATCCTTGCGTGTATGTTGGATCTCCCAAACTTTATATGGTGTGTCCAATTCTCCAGTAATAGGATTTCTCTGCAATATAGTTTCGGAGAAAAAATATATAAGAAAATATATAAATATGTAAATAACAAAGAAGCATATGTGATAGTAGGGGACTAAATATATTTTTACCGTAGATTCTTCTACTTCTGCAATAGACTTTATACCACAAGTATGTTTAGTTATTTGCTTTTCTCTATTTCTTTTGTTCCTCTCATTTACAACCTGTAAGTAAACTGATTAATAAATCACCATACAAAGAGACAACCTTCGGGTATTAAGTTACTACCTTAAATTTCGGACTTCCAAGATATTGTATTAGGTATTTCCAGTCCTCAAGCTCAACATCTTCAGGTCAATGAGACAATCTTTCTTCATTAGTACTGTACTTATAGTACAGAATGCTGAGTCGAGCGTTCCATACTTTAAAAAGCCTTTGCATAGTGTTAATTACAAAGGCATGAAACTTATGCTCTCGCAACCCGCTACAAACTTTAAATTTATCCTGACAATAAATGTAACATTATATTCAATATCGTAACCACATAAATAAACCTTGTAACTTAAAGTCAATACAATATTGAAAGCAGATTATTACCTTGACCTTTAACTTACTTCTCCGTGTTTCAGAATTATTTTCTGCCAATTTTCATCTTGGAACGAAATAGTTCTCCTCATGATCAAACCACAGTAATTAACAATATCTCTAGCCCCAGAACCTACTGCTCTATCAATGTCATCTGGAATCATAATATTGATTTTGCCACCATACTTAGTTTTTACTTCTAAACTTTTAGATTTGTATTTTCTTCTTCCTCTTTTCTAATTGCTGGAAGAAACTCCGAAGTAAAAGGATACTATTTTTCATTAGAAGCTCCACTCAATCAGTAAAAATAATTATAAAAAATAAAAAAATAAAATAAAAACTAACTTGCACCATTTTCAGCCTCTGGAGAGCAATGCACGGTTTTTGCTACATTTCGTGATGCATCAAATACTCGTCTGGTCTGTATGTGTGGCTATGACGTCGCTCCAAAATTGCCACGTCCTTGAAACTTTTCACGACCACAGCTCGTCCCGCCTCTCCCATGTTTTCCTCATCTAATTCCTTTCATTTCTTGCAACAAAATATAAAAAGAATATGATTGATCATACTAGAGAAAATACTAATTTGCTAATTTCACTATCTTTGCAAAGATTTAAAATTCAGAGCTTTCCTCTTAAAATTTGCAAGCATCCAGCAGAGACTCAAAAATATATCACATAATAATTATTATTTGGAAATAATTGTAATCCCATTACATTGAAGCACAACTCCATATTTAGCTGGGAAAAGGCTTAAGCAGATAGGATATTTTCTGATTTGATATACGCACGGATAAAATCTTTGAAATCATAAGAAGATTACCAAGAAGATCTATGTGCGACAAATGAACAGCCAAGGTCAACTTAACCTAGGGTGCAAGGGACGGAGCAGAAGTACAAAGAAAATGAACATTCAAAATACAGAGGAAACAGTACAACTGCAAAGAGCACAAGTCAATCACAAAGTATGTCTAAACCAAGTCAATAGGTTAACATGAAATCACTTATTTCCTTCATTGAGTCATTCAGTGTCACTGGACAAAACCACAATACTGCATTTTACCAATGGAAAATATCAACACCCCAAAAAAATGGATACACTTTAATGTGTAGAGTGACAGAAATATGACCCTCAGCTATCTTTTTAAAAATAAGATAAGGAATACTCTACCATCTTAGAGATTTTCTCATAGCAAAGCAATAACTCTACAAAACAGAAGAAAGTTCTCAAGTTACTAGAAACCTTTTCTGGTACCATTGGAATAATATTAAGAGGTTAAACAGAATCAGAAGAGAGAATTAAAAAAGAAGTATAAAGATTCAAGCATGAATAATCTTTGGTTCATTTACAATTCCAAACAAATACATGGGGTAGTATAAAGTTATGGACAAAAATACAGAGAATTTTCAAAACAGGATGTAACATCTATATCATCAGTCTTTTGCTTCTTAGTCTTCAAGAGGATGTATCAGTGTCCTCCCCATCATCATCATCAAATAACTCTTCTTCGCTATCTTCATTCTCTGATATTTCTATATGATTGTCATTAATGAAATCATCTTCCTTGTTATGCACATTGTTTTGAGCTTGCGTACTTGCTGTTGAAACAAATATAGTTTTAATATCTCAAAAAAAATTGTTTAAAATTATGTCTAGGTTCATTCTCTTAAAATAATATTAATTGGTCTTAATACAAAATGTAACTGAAGGCATAATTTTNTATATATATATATATATATATATATATATATATATATATATATATATATATATATAGCTTTTTGATCATTTTGAGAGTAGTGAAAAAACAAAGTTAAAACTTTTCTTTCTTTTCTTGTGTGCTGGGTTTTCTTCTCATAAATCTTTGTTGTTTCTACTCCTAGTTATATTAGAAGAGTTTGTTGAATCCTAGGGGATACGTTTAAAATTATTCATTATGGTGTGGGCGAAATATCCTTAAGGACAGTGTCTTTGACACGCCTCAAGCTAAACCTTTTATTCTCCATAATCATCCAATATTTTTACAACAATTTTAAGGATATTTTCAAGATGCTATGGAGAATATCAGTTCTGGAATCTCAAGAGATAGANCTTTTGCTTCTTAGTCTTCAAGAGGATGTATCAGTGTCCTCCCCATCATCATCATCAAATAACTCTTCTTCGCTATCTTCATTCTCTGATATTTCTATATGATTGTCATTAATGAAATCATCTTCCTTGTTATGCACATTGTTTTGAGCTTGCGTACTTGCTGTTGAAACAAATATAGTTTTAATATCTCAAAAAAAATTGTTTAAAATTATGTCTAGGTTCATTCTCTTAAAATAATATTAATTGGTCTTAATACAAAATGTAACTGAAGGCATAATTTTCAATTACAAATTTGAAAATTTTGAAACTGATCATTGAAGACAATGACTATGTTTTTAATGCTTGGTATTTGATAGCTTTCAAAGATTTTAACGTTTTGGCATCTCTGGATTTAAATGACTTTAAAGTGGGCATTAAGCCTTAATGGCTTTAGCTCTCATCAGATGTCCATATTAGTTTTGGACAATATATATATATATATATATATATATATATATATATATATAGCTTTTTGATCATTTTGAGAGTAGTGAAAAAACAAAGTTAAAACTTTTCTTTCTTTTCTTGTGTGCTGGGTTTTCTTCTCATAAATCTTTGTTGTTTCTACTCCTAGTTATATTAGAAGAGTTTGTTGAATCCTAGGGGATACGTTTAAAATTATTCATTATGGTGTGGGCGAAATATCCTTAAGGACAGTGTCTTTGACACGCCTCAAGCTAAACCTTTTATTCTCCATAATCATCCAATATTTTTACAACAATTTTAAGGATATTTTCAAGATGCTATGGAGAATATCAGTTCTGGAATCTCAAGAGATAGATGATAGATGAACAAATATTATTATTATTATTATTATTATTATTATTATTATTATTATTATTATTATATTGGTATCACATATCGTTGTTGCTGGTTATACTTTGGCATGCACGCTTGGTAAGTTGTTATTTCGATTTCGTACATATCGCATTATGAAGATCAAAATGCACCACAACATTAAGGTACGCTTTTTCTAGTATTTGAATGTGCCTACTATATAAATGTAGACTTTTATTGTTATTCATTTTTGAAAATTTTGATAGCTCTAAGATAATGGGTTTAAATTGATTCTTCAATTTCAACAAATTTGAGTTTTGAATTTGGAGTGTAATAAATAAAAGCATGATTGATTTCACTCAAGTCGTATAAGTTCTTTACTAATTCTATGAGAATGAAAGAGTGAATAATTTACTATACATGATAATCATTCATGTCAAATAGAATTTGACAGATCTTTTTGATGAAAGGGAAGATGATCATTAATGTGTTGATTTTATAAATCTCCTTCGTATTAGTTTGATAGAAATAATAGATAAGATAAGACCTTCGTGTTCTTGTGACATTTTTGGTGAAGCTATATTATTAGCTTGTTACTTATGAAGTAGAACTTTTTATGAGTATGTGAAAAGGTTATCTCCTTAATCTGATATTTTCGAAAATGTGGGGGACCATGGTGTCCAGAGTTATATAGCCTAAACCTAAGAAGGAAAAATGTGAGAAAAATTATTTATTAATGTTATAATTATGCCTTACAAATTTGAAATTTTTTGTTGCAAAAATTTTGTATTGGAAGATCAAATATTTCTAGATTTGAAAAGTTATGTTGCTTTGGGTCTCTTAGTCATTGGTGTGAACACCCAATTTTTGCCCCGCATGAAAATTACTCTTAAAAATAATCAAAAAATAACTTTTAATGAATTTTAGGAACTTTTCTTTATTTAGTTGCATGTCATGCATGTTTAATACTTCAAAATTACAGAAAAATCATAAAAGTTGTCATATTTTCATTTCATGTCATCTTAGGTTTAATTTGTATTTTTAGGAATTAATTACTCTTAATTGATAAATTAATATATAAAAAGTCACAAAAATATTCATTAGCATAAACAATTAGTCTAATTAATTAGTCAAAGTGTTAATTAGTCTTTTTGCATAATAAATTCAACTAGTAATAGGGTGGACGTTTTTGAAAGAACAATTTGACTTTTTATTTGTTGACCCAATTTTAGGGCCCAAAATCTCAGGCCCAACCAAATACCCCTCTTTAAAAACTCCACTTTCCTAAAACCTAGACCTAGACTAACCCCCCCCCCCCCCCCCCCCCCACCAATCCTAGCGCCGTTCTTTTTCTGGTCCCCTCTTCATCCTAACTTCCTCTAAACAAAAATCAAATCCCCTCTCTAAAACACAGTCATCGCCACCCCTTTCCCCTCCGACTTTGTTATACCTCATTTTAATACGGGCCAAACTTAGGTTAAATAAAAGTTTATCACAAAATATAAGTAACAATAACTCATAGTTAGATATTAGTATCTGAAATTATTAAATGATCAAAAAATGGGATGAGAAAGCAGTGACTAAATTAGCCAAGTAACTAGTATCATTTGAGAAGTAAGTTTTTCAGAGAAATATTCCTTTTGTTAAAAAGTAAGCATAGGCTTCGTGTCATTTTATCTTGGCGAAATCACATCTTCATTAGATGATTGAAATCAACTTCCAAAGATAGACTCAAAGAGTTTGTAAAAAAACGAAAAATCATTTGTTCACGCATCTACTTCCAGAAATACTTAGCTGACTCTCTTGAAACCAACTTGACTTCTCATATAAAAAAAGTGTTTGAAGTAAAATATTAAGCTTACTAGAAAATGAATACTCTAATGGCAGCTAAGTAAAAAGTTATCAGATTTCCGATCTTAGATTCGTTATTCTAATTACCATGTCCTACGTGATATAAGTGCAACAAAGAACCAAAATAATTAAATTCAAACTTGAGATAAAACCCAACTACACAACAATCGCAAAAGTTAGATAAAATGAATGGCAAAAGAATTAAAAGAAGAAGAACGCCATAGGCGCCCCAAGCGTTTCGCTTGTTTTTCTTGCTATCCGTTGTTCTAAGGAAGATGGTATGTAATGTGATGACCCCCATGCAGTGGTAGTAGCGTTGAGTCCTTATAAGACTCCATTGCGAGAGTCTCAAATTAAGACTCCATGTGTTCCAAAGTGTACATGCAAAGAAAGGGAAAATAAAGAAAGATTAGAAATTAAGGAAACTAATTCTCATTAATATATGAAAACCAAAATAGGAGAATCATAAAATGCACATTTATTAAGTATATATAAATGACTTACATATGCCCCATAACTTAACAGTACTTCAACAATGGCATTATAATGAGATTCTAAAGAAAATGTTACTTGACACACATATATACAAATTTTAATAAAGCCATTAGGCTTATGTGAAAATTAAAACTCAAAATGTTACTATTGCAATTTAGCGTCATTTTAAACAAAAACTAACTAAATTGTTGAGTGATAAACTATATTAAGATAGGTAATTCGAGTTTTATGGATAAGAAAATTAAGTACCGGGTGTCTCTAATAACATTACAGAATTGTACTTTCTTCAAAACAAATCAAGTTTCTATCATATAAGAAGCTAGCTAGAGTGGATATAATATTAGTCAAAGATAAGTATTTCAAGCAATTCATCTTACGGGCAATATTATCCAAGCAAGCAACTCCAATCACGATCTCTAGTAAACTTTCAAATTCCAGGTTCAACCAAATTCTAAACACAAAGATGATTTCATAACTTTATTAATATACTTTCTCTGGCAGCAAATCCCAAAAGTAATGACTTCTTAGGTTTTAGGAAAATAAGACTTCTACAACATACAATACTTCTCATAGTCCAATAGCATGATCTAGAATAACATTATGAAGAAATCTTAATCAGTGTCTACTAGTTCACAAATAACAGGAAATACTACTCTGAAAATACGTTAAATGAAAGCATGATAAATTCTTATTTCATAGTTCCTCATCAAAGATCAGAAAAGAAAACTAACACTTATTTTACTAAAGAATGCAAATATTATTTAGACTAGAAACAGATCAAAAGGCAGAAAGAAATTAAAGCTAGACTTTTGAGAATATGAAGGAAAATAACTCTGAATAGTTAGCCCAAACAGTAAGGTTTAGGGAGATTGAATGCGGGGGGCGGCCAACTCCTCCAAGTTTTTTTGGAGTAAAATGGAGGCTGAAGCTTGCTCAAACTAGTATGGATTGCAAGAATTTATAGAGAAATTCTAGGGTTCCTCAAGGGCTAATTTGGGCGGAATTATGGTTCAAAAATTGAACATTGAGATCTGAACGTTACCTTTTGAAGAGCTCAGCAGAAATCAAAAGAAAATATGAGATTCCTTGGTCAAAGGCCTGACCTTTCAGGGATTTGCTTCAGATCTTTCACCCAAAGGGTAGGATATGCTCTGTTGTGAAAGAGTGAAGGTCAAGACTTAGCAAAAATTGGAGGAAAATTCCAAGAAAATGCTCTGCCATGGCAGAGAGTGAAGGAGACGATGGAGAGGAAGGGGAAAGGGGCCAAAGTTTGTCTTGGAATTTGCAGAGAAATGTCACCGCTTAATTAAATGTATGAATCCATATAAAAACCGGATTTGGGCTCTACAGTTGGGCTAAGTGAGTTGAAAGAGTTGGACTTCTCTTGTGGGTAAGAATGACCGAAAATGGGCTTAGTTCTCAAGATCTTGGACTTCTAATAATAATAATAATAAATTGTTTGACATGTCTAACAATGAATTTTTTTTATATTAGATAGTTTTATAGTGCTCAAGTAAAATTATTATGAATTAAAATGGCAAAATCTATTGTAGTATGTAACCGCTATAAAATGAGCATGCAACTAATATATAAATAAATGAAATAAATATTTTATAAATACGAGTATGATTAGTGCAATAAGAGAGACATTTGCAAAGAAAATAGCATTGATTGATTAATTTTGAATAATTCGAGCGATAGCATCTACAACAATAGTAATAATAGCAATTTATAATAGTAATTAACAACAACACCAATAATAATAATAATAATAATAATAATAATAATAATAATAATAATAATAAGAAGTCGTCTAAATTGTACTAAAAATAACAAATTAAATATTCTTACTTAACGATATTAGAAGCTCAAGTAAACAATTTGGCAAAAAGGAGGGACAAAATTGGGTGTCAACATACTTCACTCTTTACTCATGCTGTTGCACAAACACACAATGAACACACACGAAAATTGACTCCCATTCAACAACGATTCTGTATTCAAATTGGATTTCCATATTGGAAATACCAAAACCACAAGAACCAAACAAAATAGAGGAGAAAACAAAAAGTAAAACAGGATGAAAGAGAGACATCTGCACTGTCTGAATCAGCTGTTAGTGTATTTCTATTTTTCTGGGTTCTAAATATCGATGTGGTTGAAGATTTGCTGCTGCTTTTATTCGGATCTGCTGCTGTTCTGTTTTGTTAAGTTCACTTCTCATCTGGCCTCTTATTTAGCATTTTGGATTTAATCTCTGCACAATCAGAGCTTTCCGCGTAATTCTTTTCAATTCGAAGTGTGAACTTCTTCAGGTATGTGGCATGAATGAATGTTGTAGTATAATTGCAATCAAAACTCCTCATGTCGTTATTTTTCCTTTCAAATAATTGTACGAATTGCTATAGAAATGGCTGATAGAAGTAATCTGCTAGTAATATTTTACTTTTCATGTGTGCTTGCATTTGAGTTTTTAATATTATTAGTTGTAGTTGGTTTTATGAGTTTAAGTCTTTACTTCAAATCTGTGTTAGCATGAGAATTCGGGTGTATTAATTAAATTACCGTGATTATGTATATAATTGTGATTTCCATCATTAAAACCAAAATATGTGTTCTCGCAACTTTGGCGAAAACAATCTTCTTAATTAATATAGCTTTATAAATTGTGTACATGTTTACGTGACATAAATAAAGGTTAAAATAAA